>ML102296.1:62807-208642 GCA_003697995.1 Taxidea taxus jeffersonii | reverse complement strand
CCCCCCCCCCCGGGTCTCAGGGTGGTCCCAGTTTCTCCTCGGGCGGCCAGAGGTTGGCGTCCCCATCCCCAAAGCACGCTTTTGTGATCAGGGAGGGTGCCCAAGGTGAGCCCCCGGGCCTGGGCAAGGCCTCGTTCCTTCATGATGTCTTGGCAAATGGGGGACAATATTTGCGCTGGGGGCGAGCACTAGACCCTGTCCCCTGGCCCTGCTTATGGGCAGGTGCACCCTGGAGCCCTCTCATGGGCTCAGGGCCCTGGCACCACCATCCACCCCTTCCCACCAGCTGCTGCTAGCCCTCTGTGGTCGTGTGTCCCACCTGCCTCTAGCCAGGGGCTGACTCTCAAACCCTTCATCCAATGGTGCTAACCCCCAGCTCTCCCCTGCCCCACCCCACCCACCCAGAGAAGCACAGACCCCGCTAGGGGCAGGGGCCCACGGCACACCCTTGCCGGCCTTCTCTCAGGCTGGCCTTCCTGGCTCAGCCAGTGAGGCTCAGGAGGGACACAAAAGGGATGGAAGAAAAGAACAAAGAGAAACTGTTCCTCTCACCTCCTTCCCTGATGTCAGGGGCACCAGACTGACTCTGAGGCACAAATAAAAGAGGCTTCAAACCCAAGGCTTTTCCTAGCTGGCTTTACTGGAGGAAGAAGGCCCACCTACAGGTTGAGGGGGGGTTCCTTCTGAACCTCAGTGTGGGGAGGGCTCTGAGGTAAAAGAATGCCTGGTGGGTCCTGAGCCTTTGTCAGCACCCCGAAAGCCTGGAGATACATTATTTGCAGAGGCCAGGGGTCTTGGCCCCCTCACCCCTACACAGGCAGGAGGCACAGACCGAGCACTTAGTAAAATATTTCATTCAGTGAATCTTTTTTTCCTCCTAGAGCCAAGGCCACAGCAGAGGGCTGGGGGCAGTTGTGGGGGGGACGGGAAGAGGGTTGTGAACCTGCTTCCATGCCAGTTTTCTGGTTAGTTCTTTGTCCCCTGCGGGTGAAAAGAAGACAGCTCTCTGCCACAGACTGCTGGGTGTAACTGGTGGTTTCGGCCTGCAGCCAATGGGTTCTGTATGTCTGTAGATCTGGGGTGGCGCCCATCCGTTTTACCACTTCGGGTAGTGGCATCAAGTGAGCTGATTAGAGGGAGAAGCGTTGTAACTTTCCCCATTTGGTCTGGCGAGACCCGTCGCATGGCCACCTCTCTGAGGTCAAGCCCAAGCTCCCGATATCCCCAAGAATAGCGCTAATACTAAGCACTTCCCCTGCCTTGGGCGGGAGACAGAAGGGACACCGCCTCGCCGTGCAGCACCGTTGCTGAGGTCCCCGTCACCCCAGGCCTCCCAAGGCCAGCTCCGGACGAGGCACGTAGCCAGGCGGGTGCCAGGCAGACGGGAGTCTCCGCGACGCTCCGTTTGTCCGGGACTCCCGGGAGGGGATGCACTTCCCTTCCCAGTCCAGCCCCCGGACACCGCCCAGAGGGGCGAGGTCCGGGGTTCCGGACCGAGAGCCGGGGAGGGGCTGAGTCCTGCTCCCCGCCTGGCTTCGCTCCCCCCTCCGGCTCAGAGCTGCTCCTCCGCGCGCCGCGCTAGTCCGTGCCGTCCACCAGCTCGCACAGCATGTTCTCCAGAGCCGTGATGCGCTGCTCCTGCGCCTGCACCTGCTCGCGAAGGGCCTTGATCTCCTCCAGCAGAGTCTCCAGAGTGCGCTGCTGCCGGCGTGCGGAGGACAGAAGAGGCTGTGTCAGGAAGGGGTCGGGAGGGGGGATATGTAGACCGGGCCGGGGCCAGAGCCGATCCGGATCTTACCGACAAAGGGGCGTCGCTGGCCGACTGGCTGCGGCGGGGGCCGGAGGGAGGGCGCACGTCCAGTATATTGCGCTTGGTGACCCGGAGCTCACGGTGCTTGGGAGGCACATAACCGTCCCTCAGCGAGATGAGCACGGGTTCGGCGTCCTGGCCGGATAGCCATTCGTCCGCTTCTAGGGCTGGCTCAGGGCCCGGAGTATCTGGGTATAGGTCGTCCTGGAACAGGTCTGACTGCGGGGTGCGGGGACAGGAAGACTAGTGTTAGCAGAGGGCGGGGCCTGCTCCTTTCCTTCCGCCTCGGAGCCCTCTCTTCCCAACACCTCTCCGCGCCCCCTCACCTTGCGGGGCACAGTCATGATGATGGGCTCACATTTTCTTTCGTGCAACTTGTAGAACCTATAAGGGAGCGGGCTTCAGCACTCCCGCCGGCTCCCACCCCCTTTTCTGCCTGTTTCTGCCTGGGACCAAGGGGTTGGAGACCAACACTTGCTGAGCCCCTACCATGCACTTCAAAACACATTATTGGTCCAGCTGGTAAAACAGCTCTGATGGGGAGTTTATCATCATTTTGCAGTTGAGGAAACTGAAGTTTAGAGAATGTTAACGCTGGGGCTGGCGCGGAAACAAGCCTGCTTGACCCTCCCTTCCTCCCTCCTCCCATCCCCCCTCCCGCAAAATACCCCCACTCCTTCCTAAAGATCACACTATGGGAGAAGCCCCTGTGTCTTCTCCGATGGCAAGTGGGGACAGATATGCAAGCGAGAAGGGCGAAGGCTGCTGACCGGGCGATCTCACACTTGCTGACGTCCAGCCCTCGCTTGGGCATGAAACCCATGCCCCTCTGAGGCTCCTTGCTGCTGAACGTGTTCAGGTAATGCACGAAAGGTGGTTCGTCCGTAATCTCAAAGTACCGAATGCTGCTGTCGCCCTGCAAAACCAATCGGTTCAGAAACACTCCCAGGTGGGACCCTCAATATTTCTGTCCCGTCCTTGTCCTCCCCTGCCAGCCCGGGCACCTTGCCGCATAGGTAGACGATGCTGGAGTCGGGATCATAGAAGGGCAGTAGGACCCCGTTGCTTGTGTCCATCTCCTGCAGTGCTACTGGCTCCTCAAAGTTG
The DNA here is from genome assembly GCA_003697995.1 of Taxidea taxus jeffersonii. NCBI lineage: Eukaryota > Metazoa > Chordata > Mammalia > Carnivora > Mustelidae > Taxidea > Taxidea taxus. The sequence goes on along the minus strand of ML102296.1, from coordinate 205,725 downwards.
TTCTGCCCGAGCACAGGAGGCGTGACCAGTCCTGTCCCGGCCCGTGCCACTGCTGGATCCCCTGAAGCCCTTTGACCCTTCCTATACGCTCCAAGCCCCACGCGTGCCCAAGGCAGCTCTGGCGAACCGAGCTGCGGGCCACGCCCATGGACACATCAATCCCAGGGCCCCCGCCCACACAGCCTCTGCACCGCCGCCGCATGCAGTCACCGCAAACCACCCCCAGGGACTCGGCATCACCAGATGGGGGTGCCAGCGTGGGCTCCTTCAGACGACGCAGCACAACTGGTTGGAGGGGTGGGTGTGGGGATGGCAGGCGCTGCAAAGGGGGCAGCAGCCTCCAGCCCAGTCCAGGTGGGCATGCCCTGCGGGTGGGGGGCGCCTGGCCCCTCTCCCGTGATGCCAGTCCCCAGGGCACACACCCCAAGCTTCCAGCTGCGTTACCGGGTCCCACAGGCCCAGCTCTCGCTGGCTCATGCGGGTGAAGCCTGTGGTGAAGATATGACCCTGGCGCGTGAAGACGGCCCGCATGGGCCTCATTCCCTCGTGGGCCGCAAACCTCTCCTGGGGTGGGGGGAGACAGGAAGAGGCGTCACCCAGCTGCCTGCGCCTAACTACTCAGCTTCCTGGGGGGCCCCGACTGGCCCCAGGCCTGGAGAGCGTCTGCGCCCGGCGGGAGCGGGAGGTGCGTGCCTCTCGGCGGGTCCCCAGCCTTTAAGTGCCCTCAGAGGCGGATCCCGAGAGCAGGGGAAGTCGGCCGGCTCCCCGCGGCCGCAGGGAGCTTTTCCCAGCAAGGCTCTCCCCGCTCCGCTTCCGCCTTCTCGGCCCCGGCCCTAGCCTGGCAGGGCGCTCCGGGCTGGCCCCGCGGAGGAGCGCGCGCGCGCCCAGCGCGGCCTGGCCTACCGGGTCCCAGAGCGCGAGTTGCCGCTCACTCATCCTGCTGAAGCCGGTGCTGAGTAGCTTCCCGTCCGCCGTGAAGACGGCCCGCAGCGGGCGGGCGCCCTCGTGAGGTCGGGCTCGCTCCTGCTCGCGGGGTTGGTGGGTTAGAGCGCTCGCGGCGCGGACAGGCACGGGCCCCGCGCACCCGCATCCTGCGTCCGAGTCAGGGCGGGGAGGGAGGGGCCGCCGCCCTCAGGAAACCGAGCTAGGCCTAACAAGGCGTGAGGGTTGCCCCCTCTCCCCCTCGCCCAGCGGGTCGACTCGGGCAGGAAGGGGCCTACCGGGAGGGAGAGCCGGTGGCGGGCCCCAGACCCTGCAAGACGGGGCGGGGTGCCGGCCGAGAGGAGAGGGGTCCGGGATGTGTCATGCAGGTTCTGGTGGAAGGACCGAGCTTGCAGCGTCTGCACTGCTCAATTCCAACCCGAAGAGCACTGCTCTAAGCTTGTGAGGTGCTGGGGAACGGAGGGAACAGGAGTGGGACAGAAGACTGTGGGCTGTGGGCTTCATTAGGGCTGGGAGCAGGGGTTGCAGACACTGGGAGTGGGGACTGCCTCAGGTTGGGGTGGAGGAGGTGAGAGCCGGGGACTAGGGACTCAGAGGATCAAGGGCACTGGGGCCTGACAGTTGGTTCCTGGGGTGGAGGCTGGGGAACAGCAAAGCCAAGCACTCACCGCCACCACCTGGCCCTTGCGGGGGTCGATAATGCGCAGGGTCTTGTCCTTGCAGGTGGTGGCTAGCAGGCTGCCGTTGCTGTTCCAGCACACGCTGTGGATGACATCCGGGTGCATGTCGTCTAGACTCAGGAGCACCTCCCCAGTGCCCACATTCCACATGATGATCACATTGTCACCACCTGCCCAAAGCAGCCAGTCACCGTTACTTGGGTCCTGCCTGTGCCACCCTCCCCCACCCCATCTGCAGTAGGGAACCCTCCTGAGGCCCCCAGACCTGCACTGAGCAGGACATTCCGGGCTGTGGGGTGCCAGGAGAGGATGCCCACACGTTTGGAGTGGCCCTCAAGTGTAATGATGGGTTCCGTAATGTTGCGCACTGGGGTGTAGTCTGGAACCTGCCACACCTGGGAGGGAGGAAAAGGCATGGGGTGAGTGGGATGAGGAACCTGCTTTGTCCCTCTACTTCTTCCCAACATTGTCCCCTCCCCACCTGGATCCCTACTGGCTCTCTTGAGTGGTAACAGTCAAATGCAAGGTGTAGGCAAGATATAATGATGCCTGCCCCGTGCAGAAGCAGCTGGGAGCCAGGAGGGGACACTGCCAGCTCTCCAGGGACCTTTCTCTACACCCCAGCCAGGAGACTTCAGAGCACTGCCCCTTGTTCTTCAGGCCTCAAGTTGGCCATGGCTATAATTAGCCTTAAGAAGTGCATCCTGGGAGGGGGTGGGCATGTGGCTAAATATAGCCTGGGAGCTGGGCAGGGCCGGGCAGGGCCCTGGGACCCAGCACCCCTTTTACCACCTCCCCTAGCACAGGTGAGGCAGCCCTCCCCCCTTCCCCTGCCCAGCTGCTCTGCAGCATCCACCTGGTTCTTACCATGACCGTGGTGTCATCTGAGGCACTGGCAATGACATTGTCATTGTGTGGGCACCAGTCGATGTCCAGCACAGGGGCAGTGTGCCCGGTGACCAGCGGGTAGTTCTTATCCACTCGTCCTGTCTGGAGGGGTCAGAGAGGGAGCTCTGGGGTCACTTTCCTGTGTGCTTTTTGGGGGTAGGCCACGGACCTGTTTACATCTCAAATATTCTATCACCTAGTTTCTCTTTGCAAACCCCTTTCTGTACCTCCAACCCCATGCAACTACTTCCTGTACTCCACTGAAGGCACACAGAGTGGAAGCCATTTAATATCATGGAATCAAACACAGAGAGGTGATGACTTAGCCAAGGACACACAGCAAGATACTGGGGGAGCCGAGACCTGAACTCTCAGACCAGTGCTCTTGCAAAAACACCTACTTGGAGGAGGCTGCTGTTGGGCCCGTCTCCCCCAGCTAGAATGTCTATAGGAAGCCCCTGGTAGAAGAGGTCAAGGTGAAGTAGTAGGTAATAGGCAATGCAGTGGCCAACAGTCCTTTCCTAGCCAACCTTGGCAGATGGTCGGTGTCGTCGTCTACTCCCCCACCCCCCACTAGCTTGACCTTGGAACCACCAGCAGCAGCCATTTCTGATGCCTGCTATCCCCTAACCTGAGCTGGGGCTCACCTACTTTTGGTTTTTATGGGCTTTTTATGGGGGGCTCTGAGACCTTTACAGGGGCTGGCCTCAGCCCAGACCAGGCAGTAGGGGAGGGGGTGGCCGTGTGGCACCAGAATGGCAGTTGTCCTGGGTGAGGAGGTGGCTGCAGTTGAAATTTGAGCCCCCAGGGATGGTGTCCTTGGGTGATGTCTGCATTGTCCCAGAATGAGTCACTGGCTATTGTCAGGCTTCTTCCTGACCCTGCCACCTGCGGGGTCTCCCTTCACAGGGTGTAGGGGCCAGATCAAGGTCATGACTTGGGGTGGCCATCCTGGGGGTGGAGATTTCCAAGGGGCTTGAGGTTACTCAGTAAAGGGGGAGGTAATTGCCCAGCCCCCATCCCTGGGGTAGGGAGGGCTCTGGCCTTAGGTGTGATGTTCCCCTGCCCTTTGTTCTTATTCTGTCTCCCTCTAAGAACCACAGTGGGGAGGTGACCAGGACTCTTTGGAAAGAGTTTGACCCTGTCCTCAGTGTGGTGCTCTGGGGTGTGATTTAATCAAATGGTCACCATGCACTGGGGAGAAAGATCATGAGGGGGGTGTGGCATCGGGAGAGACAGGAACAGAATCTGGGTCAGGCCCTGGCTCCACTGCTTCCCAGCTATCTCCATAACACCTTTCTGGTCCCTGCTGGTGACAGGGTGCTGCTCAGAAAAGGGGACCGGCTGTGCATGAGTGCAGGCCACTGTGCTGCTGCTGTTCTGGGCAGGGTGAGGGAGCCTCCGAGTTGGTCCTCAAGGACGTGGGGAACAGGGAGTAGCTGATGGACACAAATTGCCCTCCCAACTGAAGGAGGGATCCCTGGGGGCCACAGCTAGTGTCTTCCCACCTGTTTTCTTTCCCGCATCCCTCACCTTGGCCAGAGGCAGGACAATGAAGGCACCTCCACCTCCTGCCTCCACAATAATGGCCAGGAATTTGGGGTTGACAGCACAGAAGGAGCTGTCCCATGTGACCTTGGACACACGGATGTCCTCGTAGGATTGGTCAGCCTTTGCCGCCTGCCCAAACACATGGCGGAACTTGCTCTGCCGAACCACACGCCGGCTCATGGCTGTGGGTAGAAATGGAGGATCTCAGTTCCAGGAATGCCTTTGGTCCTTAGTCCTGTGAGCTGGGGGAGGGAAAAGAGCAAGGAGGGGGTGGCAAGTGAGAAGGGTTATCTGGCTATGAGTCAGGTCCTAGAACAGGGAGCTTTCTTCCAGGTGATGAAAGTATCCGAAAGGTCTTTGCCACCTATAAAATGTCACTTAGTTCAAGGGGCTGGGATTTGGGACCTGACTTCTTTGAGACCCAGGCAGGGGACAGTGGAGTTTGCCTGGGCCTGAAAGCTTCCTGGAAGTTGAAGTGGTTTGGGGAGGAGCCTCAGTGCAGGCTGCCCTCCTGATGGCTAGCCTTGGATGAGCATCTCTTCAGGAAGTGGTTTCTCTCCCAGCTGCACCTTGCCCAGAATCAGAGGCTGTGGTCCTGGGATATTGGCTCAATGCCAGCTACGGGTTTAAGACTGCAGCCCTTCAAGCTCTCAAACTCTGCATCTGTAACGTAGTTTGGGCAGATGGGCTTTTGTCTTTTTCTAAAATTTTGCCAAGAAGAAGTTCCTCCTGCCAGCTAATCTGAGTCTTTCCTGCTACTGTTTTCATCAATTTTCTCCCATCCTGTGTTGGGGGACACAGTGTAAGGTGGATCTCTTTCACCGGCCTTTCCAAGAGGGCCTAACCATGGTCTGGCTTTTGCCTACCATACTTCCATTCCACTTCTCCTATGGGTCCTCTTTCCTGTTGAACTCTCCTGGGGTAGGGTCCTCAATCCCCGCGCTACGGCCAGATTTGCAGGAGTGGGGAGGGTGAGTGCCTTTTCTTCAGCCAGGGTCTGTGCTATGCTCTTCCTCAGGAGACGCACCGGGCTTTTCCAAAGCCCTATCCAGTGACTCCTTCCCCTCCCCAGCCCCGGGCATCCCTGTGCCCTTCACGCCGCTTCTGCCGCCCCAGGCCTGAGGCCCGGGCCTCCCAGCACCCTCCTCCGGCCTCCTGCCCCGGCACTGCGTTCTTAGGAGACGAGGTGTTGGTGCCGTGCAGGCGCGCGGGCCGCTGTCTGGCCAAATATAGACACCAAGTCCGCCCCTCCCGGGACCGAATTTGGCGGCGCGGGGGAGGGGGCGCAGATCTCTGCCCTCTCTAGAGACCCCGCCCGCTGCGGTGGCTGCGGTGGCAGCGTGGGATAAGGGGGGTACCTGGTCCCGAGCGGGCCGAGGGGCGCTCACGCTGCGACTCCTCTGCAGAGGGGTCTAGGGGTGCGCTGGGGGCCGAGGGAGTCAGGGCGCTGGAACTGCCTCTCCGGGTGTCCGCGGCGTCTGGGGCCCGGGTGTTCCTCTGCGTGCTCGGGCCGGTGCTTGCGGCTCTCCGGGGCCCGGCGTCGCTGCAGTCCCAGCTGCCGCTGCCATCAACCTGCGGGGGCGGGGCCTATGTCGGGGGCGGGGCCAGAGGTGCCCCGCCCCTCCAGCGGCGGGAAAGTCGAGCGCTGCTGATTCCGCGCCGCCAGCCCGCCGGGCTCAAAGACTTGTCAAAAGTAATTGAGTGTTTACTGGCGGGTTGTGCGCACTCCTTCCCACCCTCCGTGCCTCCCGGGTGGGCTGGGCAGACCCAGGTTCTCAGATCCAGGTTCGCAGACCCAGGTTTCCAGACCCAGGCTGGGCGCGGAGAGGGAGAGCCGGCAGCCGCGCAAGATCAGGTGCCTTCGCGCCGCATTCCTGCTGCAATCGCACTCCCAATTTAGCCTGTCCCCGCTGGAGGGCCGGGGCGGCGGGACTGCACGCACGTCCAGACCCTCCTGGGGAGAGGTCCCGGAAGGTGCTTCGAGGGAATTTTCCCAGCCCTTGGGTGAGGGCCTAGGCTCTCCCAGGACGGCTCGAGGGTACCCGACAGGGGGCTGTGAATGTCCCTGTTCTTGTTTATGGCTATAGCGACCACTTGAGAACCTAAAACGTTGGCACTGTAACTAGGCATTTCACCCCGTAGAGAGGATTGCATGGAGCAGGGCGGAAAGCAGAGTAAAGACTCGGTGGGGAAGTAAATCTACCTTGAACCCGTGGGAACATCAGGTTCAAGGAGAAGCAGCTGCCACAGGCTTTTGGCAATCAAATTTTATTTACTTAAAAAAGACTTTGAGAGGGAGAATGCGAGCATGAGGTGGAGGGGGAGAGGGACAAAGGAGGAAGGAGTAGCAGACTCCCCACTGAGAGGGCATCGGGGTGCAGAACTCCATCCCAGGAGCCTGAACTGAGATCATGACTTGAGCTGAAGTCAGATGCTTAACCAACAGAGGCATCCAGGTGCCTCCCCTACCTCCCCCCACCCGCCCACAATCCATCTCCCTTCTTCCACCATAATCCAATGCTTCTCTTTTAACAGCAAGAGAGGGTTAAAGGCTTTTACTTCTTTAGAAAGTCATGCCCCATTTCTATAAATCAGTGAGCTGAGGTGGCTTGTGCTGAAAGTTTGTGAGCTCTACCTCACTAATGTCCAGAGAGGTCATCCACCCAAGAAATCTAGTCCCTGCTGGGGCAGGTCACAGCAGCTGTCCCAGAGCAGTCATTTTGTACCACACGTGGCAGAGGAATTTTGGTCCCTTTGCTTATTCATTCGCCTAACATTCAGGTAGTAGCTTTGGCAAGAGCTTCTTTGACCAGGCAAGTTCCCAGCTTGGTCACTTTATTGGAGCCACAAAGTCTGAAATAATCTTTGGTAATTCCATTTCCCACTCAGCCTTTATTTTGTGGGAGGTAGAAAGTTGTATTTTTTTCCCCCAGAGCTAACTTTTTTTTTTTTTTTAAAGATTTTATTTATTTGACAAACAGAGATCACAAGTAGGCAGAGAGGCAGGCAGAGAGAGAGGGGAAACAGGTTCCCTGCTGAGCAGAGAGCCTGATCCCAGGACCCTGAGATCATGACTTGAGCTGAAAGCAGAGGTTTAACCCACTGAGCCACCCAGGCGCACACCCCCACCCAGAGCTAACTCTTAAGCATGAGGGAGATCAAGGAGAATAGTTCCCTGTGCCCCCCATTGCTCATCAGTGTTCTCTTCCAATCCCTCCACCTGCTCCAGCACCATCTCCCCTCCCTTTTTTTGCACTTGATCAAATACACATTTCATCTTCAAAATAAAAATTTATTTAATCTGTAACAAGAACATTGAATCTGCACATTTGCGCACAAGTTCACATTTAAAAACAGCAGAGCACATCAGTAATAAAAAAAATCTATGATACAAGTGGAACATCCCAACCACCAGGAAGATTAAGGAAGGAGATGAGACCACTCTTTATATTCTGCTTCAAATGCCTCAAAAAGGTCCCAGAGATTCCAGGGAGCACCTGCTTTAATAAAATGTGAGCATAAAAGTTTGGACTGGCCTGGGGCAAAGGTAACAGTCAGAGGGAGAGTCTTTTGGACTTGTTTTCTACATTTAGAACAAGTCCTACAAAATAAAGTAGAAAAAAAAAAAGGCACCTTAAGCTATGCCAGGCAAACCAAAATCCAAAAAAACCACAAAAACCAAACAATTCCCTGTGGGCCTGCTGATGGAGAATCATTTCAGGGCCAGTTACCCAGGTTTCCAGATTGGGTCATCAGCTTGAATGAAGCCCTGGGTATTAGCTCTGCATGTGTACAGAGGACGAAGCCACCAGTGTCTCTGTTAGGACCCAGAGGGCAGCACTAGTCATATACCCCCTGAGGCTTCAAGCCAGTGAGGGATGATTCCAGTTTAGAAATCCTGTCTTAGGTCTCTGGGGCACTGAGAAAATGAGGCTGGTTTTCTTTCATAGCAGGAGCCAGGCCAGTCACCCTTCACTTCCAGGCTGGGAAAGTACATAAGCACCTTGCACTAGCTCTCTATGGCATCAAGGGACCCCCAGAGGCCTGGGACAGGGGTTAGGAGTGTGCAGCTTCCTGCTTTGGTGACAGGCTGTTTCCCAATCTGGGTGTCAGATGAGTTGAGGCAGCAAATATATTTATGCCTAATACATGCCTTGATCTTTTAAGTCTGGGAGGGAAAACAAAGTCCAAGGTACCTTCAAGTTGGACGGGTGCTGAAAGAGCTAAAATTTCGTCTACCATCAAAAAGCAAAACAAACTGAGACAAAAAGGACACTAGCCATTCACCGTTATAACCATCACTGTTAGACACACCATCACTGACTGAGGAAAGGGCTAATTCCACACAGAGTGTTGAAGGGGAGTGCAGGACACAGATGGAAGTCAGCTCTGGGTCGCCCCCCCCCCCCCCCAGTTCCCTGTGAGTCAGGGCTGACTACGGAGGCCTTTCTCTGTGAGAGGACTCACAGGACAGCCAGGGCCAGGTGCCTGGAGGAAGGGAGGAGCGGCTGTCAAGAGGATGCATGTTTTAATTATCACAATGTAAACAAAGTATCCACAAATAGTTGTCAAAAAGAGCCAAAGAATGGCTTTATTTTAAAAATTTAAAATGCCCTTAAAAAGTGACCCTCTTTGCATAATGCTTTCGTAAAAGAAAAAAAGAAAACTCCCACAGAAACTTCTCTACCAAACATGCCTAGATCACTTTAAAACTGAAATCCTCAGATGGAACAGATGAAGATTTTTGTGACTGGCTATGTCTGAGAAACTTCGGTCTATCCAAAAGTCTCTGTCTGGAGCCCTTGAGCAAGAGGGGACCTCAGAACCTGGGCTGTCATTCTCAAGGCTGTCCTTGGACCTCTTGGTAGTTCCCCAGATGAGAAAGGGTTGGGATACAGGTACAGAACCAGGAAAATGCTATCTCAGGAGCCTGAAGAAGCTAGGGTGTTAAGAATGATCCCAAACATTAAGACTTTGAAAGGCAACCAAAATGAGGAGAGATGATTATTACTATAATACAGTACTATAGGTCTACTATAGTATATACTACTCCTAAGTGTTTCTAAAATCAAGAAAGGGTTGAAGTCTCTCTCCTTCCTACTGACCAGGTAACCCTCTAGATTACAGCTCAAAAGTTGTGTGCTCCTGGGGCTTCTACCCCATGCACCAAACATTACTTTTTAAAGTATTTTTGCACAGGTATGCGTGTGTCCGTGTATACGCGTGCGCATACACACACACACACACACACACACTCTCTCTCTTCTCCAGAGTAACTGAGAGTCAGACTATGGTGGTTTTCAAAATAAAGATAAAGAGAGGCATTGAGCAAGAGGTCAAGACTTTTCCTACTCATCTCTGTCAACCCACCAGACCTGCTGTTCTGGGTCTGAGCTTTCCATGAACAGAAAAGGGAGATAGGCCACCTGAGATTATAAAAAAAAATCTGAGGACAAGAAAGTCTGAGAAGTCTTTGATGGGGGGCAGATAGTGGGGTGACCTCCAGGGTAGAGAAAATGTGGAGACTGAGAAGTCTCATGTGCTTCCCCTGGACATCACTCAGCTATGCAAGTAACACAAGAACACTCAGTTGTGGGGGGTTTGAGAGGCTGGCAAAAACCCCACAGCATGGGTGAATTACAGACCCCGAATGGAGGATGTTTCTTGAGGCAGGTAAATTAAACAATAACCAAGTATGTTACTTAAAAGAAGGAAGGGAGAGCAAGACTATTTCCTTTTCCTTTAAAAAAAGTTTTCTTCACAGCATTAGAAGATCTCCTCCCCACCGCTTCTGTTACTTAATGCAGGGATGGTGAGCACTAACCACTGCTGCAGGGGAGGAGAGAGAACAGTGCAATACTGTCCATCCTGCTTATACTTCTCTATGTGAGGGATGTCACCATTTCAAAGGGTTGATGAGGGGACACCACTTTCTTCACCTCCATGCAAATCCTTCTCTCTCTGCCCCCGCCACAACTTCCTGTCCTTTCCCTCTCCTATTGGTGGTGGTGGAACTGGCTCAACAAGGCAGGGCTGTTTAGCTGGGTGAGCCCTGGAAATTCATAACCCTGTCTTGCAAGCCTCCTCACACTGGTACACACCACCTAACAAAAACACTTGACAACACATTAAACATCCAGGAACCACAAAGCCATGTGGAGGATACATTCGAACATTCAAGGAAACTGTCTAAAGATAGCACGGGTACATATAACTACTACAGCATAAAGACACTTAGAGCAGGAGGTTTCTGTCCAATCCACCACCTGGCAGTGATGTGAGACCTGACCAATCTCAGGGTCAGCACCTCTGGATACAGCACCCGGATTCACAGCTCCCCTGGAGGACCTACAAATGGCCTCGGGCCACCTTTTCTCTACCCTGGAGGTCACCCCACTATCTGCCCCCCACCAAACTCTGGCCTCTGACATCCCCTTGACAGTCTGGGTATCTGTCTTTTCCTCTCAGTGCGGTGATGAGCCAAAAACCAAAGCCCAAGTCTGTACTTGGTCAACCTCTCAGCTACGAGGACATCAACCAAAGCAAATAGGAAACAAATTTGCAAACCTCTTCAGTTTTGATGAGCTGCAGAAGGTATTTCATTCCAGGCTAAATGCTTTCTGTGAGAAGCCCAAATAGGCTTGTTTATAGCAAGTGCTCCCGTGTTAAGGAGCTCCACAATAGTGACAAAGCAACAGCATCCTAAATGGAGTCCATAATGGGTGCCTGCCCTTGGCAGGGGGCCTCCCTGCCCATGAATCCTTCAGCCCAATCCACTGGAAGCTTCCACCCTGGGCAGCGGTATCCCTCACATACACTCCCTGGCTGTGGTTCAGCTCCTGGCAAACAACCTGCTCTGGGATTTCAGTCTCAAAGAGAAATCAGCTTTCAGTCAAACTGTGATCTAATGGGAGCCTTTAGGGGTTTCTCTGAGGAGGAAGTTACTAACACATAATTTGGCAGGAGCTGGCGATCAGAAGTCTCCATTTAAACAATTAAAACCACCATTGATATACTCTGCAGATTCCTACCAACACCCATCAGTTTTATTTCTGTGGTGTCTGTTTTCTCCAGTTGCAGCTTTATCCTTCTTAAAAAGATTAAATCAAAAAGATCCTACAACATCAACAACAAAACACTGTAAGAAAGTGACATTATGTACATAAATACTGTGTATAAACTAGAGAAATGACAAATCTTCCAGGTAAAGAAAAAAAAAAAACCCATGTCAAGTGTTAACAGTGATAACATCAGTAAGAAAACTTCACGTTCAATGGAGGTTATACATAGGTAATGTAACAATTCAAATATCATCTATGAAATTTTTAAAAAAGGGCAGCACTGGGAGAAACAGCATGAGGGAGAAAAGTAAATTGGAAAAATATATGGCCATTAAACTCAGAAGGCCCACAGAATTATTCAAGTAATGGAAGTGTTAAAACCCTACGTACGTATTCATTTTACAAGAACACACTGCCTTTCAATTGCTGTTTTTCAAACTTGTCCCTATTCTGTTTTAGTTGAAAGGATGTTGCAGAGCACATTTCCTGGCAGGGAGGGCCACGGTGACCGCCCATGTGGAGGAAGATACTGACCCGGAAGATACCAGGCAGCAGCCTCTGCAGACTTCGTCTCCTCCTCCTCATATGCTTTCCTCGATACAGATCTCTCAGATTTCATTTGGGGTTCGCTTTTAATTTAAAAATCATGTGCTGGGTTGGGGAGGGACCTATTTGCTTGGTAAGTTTACAAAGCCAGCCATTATCCTGCATTTTGGTAATGATGGACTCAGGAATCCAGAAGAAGTGGCTTCTGGAAGACCCCCCTTTGAGAACAAAGCAGAACCTGCCCACCTTGGGAACTCTCAGTGGGCCCAAGGCTGAGAGCACTTGGACTTGTGGCTGCCCTTCAGCTCAATCCCATGCATCAGGTCTGAAGCCCAAACCATCATCACACAGGCCCAGGGGAGCATTTCTGATTTCCAGCTTCATCCCACCCTCCCCAGCCAGCTGCTTCCTTCCTCAAAGCAAGCAAGCATGCTTTTTCTCAGAGGGCAAATGAGGAGCAGGTGGGAGCTGACTGAAAAACAGCAATTTGCCTTTGATAAAGGTGCTTTTTGAAAATGAGTATTTTTTGAGGTTTGAATTTTCTAAAAATAAAAAAAATGCTAAAATGGTCTTGCTGTCTGAATCAATCTCTCTTTTTTCTCTTTCACGCACACATACACAGAGGGGGAAAAAAACCAACCCAAACCCTGCATGCGCCAGGAACAGTAAAATGACCAAAATATTATAAAATTAACCCATAAAGTGCATGTTCCTTACATATTACACCTGCCCCTTTTACAAACATTTCTTTCAGAAAGTCACACATGTAGGCTCAGAATCACATGGTATTATAGAAGGGGTTGGTTGTCCGTTTTTTATCATTTGCTTTTTTAAGTCTCCTAAGGGGGTGAGTTCGGCCGTGCTGCTGACGGGGCGCCACAGCCAGCCCTGGAGCTGGGCCTGCACGTTGCAGTCCCTGGGGTTGTGGCAAAGGAAGGCCTCCTTCAGAACTAGTCAATTCGGGTCCTGCCCTGGGGAGCAAACACTGCTGACTGTAACCAAATTCTTTGGCATACTGTACGATGGGCTTCTCCACTGGCTTGCTCTGCGCGATACACTCTGTTGTTTTGAGCTGTTCTATAAAATACTTGGTGGGCTCTAGGTTCTGGGGGGCATCTGGGTTTTCTGAGGGCTCCTGGGCCTCCATGGTGTGCATGCCTGAGTCCATTCTGTTGAAGGGCTGAAGCAGTTTGAGATGAGGGGGATCAGAGGAGACAGGCTCTCTCTCTGATAAACAGTCTTTACAGAGGTCCAAGTAACCTAACTTGGCAAGGGAAGCTGAATGCCTCATTTGGGATGGTTTGGTGAGCCCTCCCTGGCAAATGGCTCGGGACTCGATTTCTTTAGTGCGCTCCTTCACCACCCCGGGGCTATGGCTGAGACCCTTTATGCTGTCACCACTAGAGCTGTGTGGGAGATGACAGGCTATAGGAAGTGGGCCCAGTTTTTCTCGTAAGTCCCCAATACTGTCACCGAGTTGGCTTAGGTCTTCTCTAGTTAACTGGGAGTCCTCGTATGGCACTTCATTGCCACTGGAAAATCGGCCCTCCTGACTCTCTTCCCAGCTACCCTGCTCTGAAGAGGGCTCATTGTCTGTGGTGCTGCTTTGCTCTGTGAAGCCTTCCAGGTGAACTACAGTCTGGGGATGTGCGTGATCCAAGCTGGCAGATGGTACCTGGGTTGTGTGACTGACAAAAGGCGCTCCTGTTTCCGGGCCTGTCAACAGGCTGTCGTTCCAGGCTTCAGGGCTGCTCAGGGTGGAGGTCAGGTCAGTGGGACTGTCGTGCTCAGGAGGGGAAGAATGAGGCAGAGGTAGCACGTTGGGGTGCAGAGGACCCTGGGTGGGGCCCAGAGTCCTGTTCAGATTTTCATCCAGTGCACAGAGGATCGGGATGGAGTCCTCTGCTTTTGCTTTCCTCAGTCCCTGCTCCCCACTCTTTATGCTGGTGGCTCTTTCACCCCCCGGACCAGGGTGATCGGGGGATGTAACTGCGTGGGGATACTCAATGATTTCCATCTTCTTGGGAAGGGAGAGAGGGGCTGCCTGTGTCTCAGATCCCTGGCACGAAACCATAGTCCTCTGCTCCTTCAGGACTCCTTCCTGCTTGGTTCTAGTGTCTGACCCTGGGCGCTCTTGAAACTCCAGCACCTCAGGTGCTGGACCAATGGCAACTTGCTCAGATTGGGGTAGTGAGCCAGCTTCGGACCCACTGCACTTCCCTTTGCCCTTGTTAATCTCTGGTTCCTTGGAGACAAAACAAAGTTCAAGGCTAGCTTCATCACTTTTCCCTTTTGGTGCTAGGTCTGCCACAGAGAAATCATTCTTAGAATTCTTGCGAATGGACAATGAGGCACAACCAGGTGCGGCACCATAGTGTTCTTGCTCCTGTCGCAAGCGCTCTTCAAACTCCAAGGTGGCTCGCCTCACAGACCCAGGGTACCACTTGGCACCTGGGTGCATTCCGGGGCCCCAAAGCTCTTGTTCCTCCTCAGCTGGTTCCTCATCTTCCAGCTCTGCAGTGGATGAGTGTGTGGTTAGGCAGCCTTCTAGGTCCCACTTCCCTGAGTCTTTGGCTAGTTCAGGCTGGGCTGTGTAGGAACCCTCACTTTGCTCCAGATTTCCGGGTTTGTTCTCCAGGGCCTGGGCCCTCTCAAGGGGCTGCTCATGGATGGTATGCTTCTTTGGCGTATGGCATGGGTTAGACAGGATGTCTCCTTTCAGTTGAATCTGTCCGACTCCTTGACTGATGGATTCAATCTCAGTAATGATTTCTTTGACTGAAATTGCATTTTCTGAGTGAGACTGCATGAAGATGTCTGGGCTGACCAGTTCTGAGATGGCCTAGGGAGAAAACAGTGAGATGGTTATAGCAAACCATGGTCTAATTAAAAATGCCAGATGTTGGGGCGCCTGGGTGGCTCAGTGGGTTAAAGCCTCTGCCTTCAGCTCAGGTCATGATCTCAGGGTCCTGGGATCGAGCCCCACATCGGGCTCTCTGCTCGGCGGGGAGCCTGCTTCCCTCTCTCTCTCTGCCTGCCTCTCTGCCTACTTGTGATCTCTGTCTGTCAAATAAACAAATAAAAAAAATTAAAAAAAAAAATGCCAGATGTTTTGTCTACTAATCTTCTAATCTGGGAGAACCTTCTGGCTATGAGGACACAAATCGTCAAGTAACTGGGACTGTCCTCTGTCCATCTATGTTGTCATAAAAGAAAAAAAAAACAGATTCATCAAAGGAAGACATACAAAATTTGTTACAGCTTATATCGCTGTCTACTAAACTTTTCTTCTGTTTACTCAAAACAGAATTCCAGGGGCACCTGGGTGGCTCAGTGGGTTAAAGCCTCTGCCTTCGTCTCGGGTCATGATCCCAGGGTCCTGGGATCCAGCCCCACATCAGGCTCTCTGCTCAGCAGGGAGCCTGCTTCCTCCTCTCTCTGCCTGCCTCTCTGCCTGCTTGTGGTCTCTGTCTGTCAAATAAATAAATAAATAAATAAAAAACCACAAAAACAGAATTCCAACCTAGTATCTTGCTCCAAAAAATGCATAGTGGATAGTCTTGGAGGTTCCTATAATCTTTTTTTTTTTTTAAATTTAAGATTTTATTTGAGAGAGAGAGTGTACACAGGAGCAGGGGGAAGGGGAGGGGCAGAGGGAGAAGCAGACTTCCTGCTGAGCAAGGAGCTGGATGCAGGGCTTGATCTCAGGACCCTGGGATCAGGACCTGAGCAGAAGACAGACGCCCAACTGAATGAGCCAACCAGGTGCCCCAATCCTTACTTTCCTAAGACCATTAGCCTTCAGGATTTGGGCTATACTGGGGTAGATGAGATTTTTCTTCTCTGGCCTATCAATTCCTAGTTTGATTCTAACCTAGTTCAAGGGGAAGAGTTCCATTCAAGGACTTAGTGACCACCTTAAATATGCCCAGTGTTAGGGCAAGATGAATGAGGTTATCATCTGATGTCAGATTTTGAGACTCACTGCTCTCTTCTCTCCTCTGTCCTGCCAGCTTTCATCCTTACCCTCCCACTCTTGGCATCTCTTGGCAGTAGCATTCCAGCATGTGAGGGCACTCTGTACCTGATCACACGATTTCCAAATTTCACATGGCTCCTTCTGGGAAAGGTTTACTTGGCTTATGGAGCCACATGCCTAAGCAAACTTAGAAACTGTGACTCTCTGACGTATTACTGTTCTACCAATTATGAATTCCTAGATGGGTTTAGGACGAGGCAAAAGAAAAGGAGCCAATATAAAGCCAAGTCCTATTAAAAAAAAAAAAAGATAAGAATTTCAAAATCTGAAAATGGCTTTTGGATATCTCTTAAAGTGGCATTGTGACAACCATCAATCTACTTTAATAATTTATTCATTTATTTACTTAGATTTTATTTATTTATTTTGAGAGACAGAGAGTACGGGCAGAGGGGAGGGGCAGAGGGAGAGAGAGAAAAGCAGACTCCCTGCTGAGCTGGGATCCCAGGACCCTGAGATCATGACCTGAGCCTAAGGCAGACACTTAACCGACTGAGCCCCCTACTTTAACATTTTTATAAGCCTTCAAAGTGTAGTATTTCCCTAGGAATTGTTCTGATCTTTCTCCTTCAAAAGAAAGTCAGAGCTAATACAAACCGACAAGGTCAGTTACACCTTTAAGAGAAATCTGCTGGGATATTAGGCAGAAGTAAACTAGCCAAGACTGGGAGAGAAGCCACAGCGGGCCCAGTGTGTGCATAGGCTGTGGAGAGAGTGCTCATATGACAAGGGACTTTGCAGAAAAGCTATTTCTGTCAGAGCTGCTATACACACTGGTCCAAGCATTCTGATTTCCCAGTCAAAATGAAGCAAAGACATAACCTTTGGGGAGAGAAGACGGAAGCAGAGGCAATGACTGCCCTAGGGTAGTTAGAGAGAAAAGATAAGTCACGGACAAGGTGGTAAATATAACCAGACAAGTAACAGGAAATGCAAAAATGTAGTCACCTACACTGAAATCATTAAGTAAATCTGTCACCATTTACTTCCCAACTACTATATTATACTGATCTAAGATACCATTGTTCTTAAGATGCATCCCAATTTCAGAAAAATCAAAATGAGAATAAGAGTGAGTCTTAGAATTGATGATATGCAGTTTTTTCCCTGGTGTGAAATGGCTCCTAAGAGCTCATATGCCACAGAGAAGAATCTTCAATCTGTCTGCCCTCAATCATTTCCCAAAACTATCCCTTAAGTCTTGGATACCACAGGGTCTGAGATGAGGACCAATCCAGAAACATTATTAATAGCAAGAACTCAGCATGGGTTGCTACCCTAACAACTATTTACACATGTCTAGTCTTTGAATTTTCTGAGATAAGATTTCCCAAACAAATCCCATCTCCTCAGAGAGACACAGATCTTACTCAGGCACTGTGTCACTCCCAGGCACTTCATTATTGGTAAGAATGGATCTGAATCACAGAGGTCCAGGGAGGGGACCTCTCCTTGTTCAGGCAGGACATTTGTTTTGGCTAATCTGCCCTCCCCCCCAATCCCCTCTCAGAAGTGCTTCCAAAGACACCAAAAGCTTGGAAAGATAAATTCTTCAAAATGCAATGGATTTAAAAATTTTTAAACCTTAAGTTTTCAAGGAAAGTCTCAGCCACAGTCTCTCCCATACTGCCTTCCTAAATCTTTAGCAACCTCAAAAATAAAATGAACACAGCAGAATCCCAAATACTTCGTCTTCCAAAAGAACTTCATTAGCGGGGCACCTGGGTGGCTCAGTGGTTTAAGGCCTCTGCCTTTGGCTCAGGTCATGATCCCAGGGTCCTGGGATCGAGCCCCACATCGGGCTCTCTGCTCGGCAGGGAGCCTGCTTCCCCCTCTCTCTGTCTCTGCCTGCCTCTCTGCCTACTTGTGATCTCTCTGTCAAATGAATAAATAAAATATTAAAAAAAAAAAACTTCATTAGCTAGAGAACTAATATAAAGGGTTTTTACCTTTGACTGTTCCTCATCTATTGAAGATTCCTCAGATGCATGGGGAGTATTACTCAAAGAGCTGCTTCTCTGGTCATCAGCTGTCCCCTCAGAAGGGGCTACTTCCATCACTGACAGTCGACAGCTCTCACTCCTTCCTCCACCCAGTTCTTCCATCCTTGAGTGGGAAAAAGATCGGGACCGGGCTTCTTGGGAAAGCTCTACAAACTTTTCCAGGGCGCTAAAAAAATCAATGCGATCTGTACTGAAATCTGAGACTTCAGCCTGGCAACTGGGTTGGGGGCTCGGTGATTCAGGATCAGGGGACATGGGAAGGTCCTTCAGGCGAGATGTTAATTCTTCCAGAGGCAGTAGGTGCACGTTCACATCTGCTTTCAGGGCATCTGTCTCCAGATCTTCTACTGTTAAGTCTGGGAATTTGTTGGCAATTTCTGGGGCCTGTCCAGGTTGGATTAAGGCTTTGGATGCATGGCAGTTGTCAAGAGGGAATTTTGATTCATTGAGACAACACCCTGATGAGCATCCATTGATGTCATTTAGGTTTAATTCATCTTCAATCTGTCCAGCATGAAATTCCCTAGAAGTAAACTCCAAGCAGATCATTCTTTCTTTGGTACATAGGCCCTTCTGATTTTCATCTTGTGGGACGACGTGTTCCACAAAGACGGGAGGTATGGGTGGGTGATTCTCCATGGTCTTCACCTCGGCAATCTGGTCTGCTGAGGTGGTGATCTCCTTCTTGTTGAGTTCTAGCCCTGGTTTGCAGATGGGTTCATGGTGGTCTGAGAGGTCGCTATCTGAATGAGATCTCCAGAGCTTGTTATGCCGCTGTTTGCTGTGGAAGACATACACAGGAAGTGCCTTACTCTGGGGTTTGTGAACTCCGTCAACACCCTCCCAGGAAACCACTCCCAGATAAGTTTAAATCTTAACCTGCAAAATGCTTTGTTAATATCCAATGCAAGAAGTAGGCAATAAACATTTGTAAAGATGCTCAATTTAACTAAGAGCAAAAAGCAAAAACAAAGCAAACAACAATAAAAACAAATATGAGATCTGATTTTTCTACCTATCAGACTGATAAGAGCTTAAAATGGTTGCTAGCTGCTAGTGTTGATGATGGCATGATCAAACAAGTCTTCTCATATATAGCTGGTAGGAATGTGAATTGTAGAGATTCTTTTTTTTAAAGATTTTATTCATTTATTTGAGAGAGAGAGATAGTGAGAAATAGAGCACGAGCAGGGGAGAGAGGAAGAAGCAGGCTCCCCACTGAGCAGGGAGCCCAAGGTAGGCCTCGATCCCAGGACCCTGAGATCATGCCTGAGCCAAAGGCAGATGCTTAACCAACTGAGCCACCCAGGCACCCATGGAGAAAAGTTCTGATGGGATGAGATTTCATTTCAAACCATGTAACAAGAGAGCACATTTCCCAAAGCCCTAGCCAAAAAGAAAAATGTGGCCCTGTGGCTGGTCAGATCAGGTACCCAGGAAGCAGGTCCCTAGATGTGGAACTTAGGGGTGTGGTTTCCACGACTCACAAGTTGATGAAAAATCACCTAACTGCAGAGTGTAATGGGAAATAGCCCAAAACAATTTACCGCAGGCTCAGGGCCACGCCTGCCTGTGAATCTCTGCCGAGTCATGCGCCTGCACTAATGTGAACCCCTGTTTGTTCTCAGCTCTGCACCTGCTCTCAGCTCCCCCTGTCTGTCTGCTTGGGTGGGGCTCTCTCTGACTCAGGCCTGCATGGCAGAAGGGTGCTTTTCCGGGTAGGGAACAGGTCATTGTTTATGAAGACAAGCTATAATCAATAGCTGGGAGGAAGGTAAGGTTTTCACCCTTTCCAAGCTGCATGAACTCCAGCCACCCCTAGGAGGAGACAACATATCACATATCCCAAACGAGTGAGTGACTGTGGGGAGGGGCAAACGGAAAGGTTGCATAGGTGGGGCCTGAACCATAACCAGTGATCAACCCAGACCACGTGCTTCCCTTTAAAGTTTCTTTTATAGCTAGATACTCTTGTTTCCTGACCTACATGTGGCTGTGTTCTCCAATTTCTAACCCTCACCTATCATGAGGATATTCAGACCTGCACCAACTCCTCTCGGCCCCCAAGGCAGGACAATTCCTGTGATGCAAACGACTGGGAAGACATCTCAGGGAGTAGCTGTTCTCACCCTTCTAATAATGTAAAAGAACAGCTTTTCTTACAAGTCAAGAGGCAAATGGGATTTTTCCAGATCCCAAGAACCTTCCAAAGCATGATTTTTTTTTTTTTTTTTTTTAGAAAAAAAACATGAGTTGGAGGTAGAGGGAGACGGAGAGGGAGGATTTTTTTTTTTTTTTTTAAAAGATCTTATTTATTTGACAGAGATCACAAGTAGGCAGATAGGCAGGTAGAGACAGAGAGGGGGAAGCAGGCTCCCTGCTGAGCAGAGAGCCCGGTGCAGGGCTCGATCCCAGGACCCTGGGATCATGACCTGAGCCGAAGGCAGAGGCATAAACCCACTGAGCCACCCAGGCACCCCTAAAGTATGATTTTTTAAAACTGCCTGCAAATCACTAATCCATTAGGAGGGAATGAGAACAAAATTATGCTAACAGGTAACAACAGTGTATGTTTCAGAGGAAGTGGCTGCCATTAACAGCTCCTTTGCCTGGTAGGGATTTCCTTCTCTTCGGGGGGGGGGGGGGGGGTAATCATCAGAAAATATTAGGTCAGGGCTCTGGAATTAAACTGACACCTACTTGTAAAGGAGAAAGAAAAATCCCAATCCAAATATAGGTCTGATTCTGCTGCCTCTTTTGTTTTTGCAACAAGAGCTGCAGGGAGAGGGGTCCACAGAACAAGACACTCATTACCACGGCCTTGGATGCACTGCTTCTCCAGGTGCCCCTTCCTGCTCCCCTTCTCCCTCCTTCTACCTCAGAGGTTTTAGTAAACTCTGTCCTAAATTTTGTGCTTACCATCTTCTTTCTTCATAATGTCATCACCATTTTGTTCTTAATATGCTGCTTAGTTTTGCATGTTGTGAACTTATATAAATGAAATCGTACTCTATGTATATATTCGTCTACAACTGCCTTTTGCCTACACTGTTTTTAAGATTCATCAATATGTGCAGCTGTAATTTCAGAGCGCGATGAATATACCACAGTTTATTTACCCATCCAGTTGATGAACAGGTCTGGCTACGATGAACAGCACTGCCAAGGACATTCTTGCACTTGGTGGATACTCTGGTCTCTAAAAGATGTTATATACAGGAGCGGAAAAGATGGGTCACAGGGTACATGTGCATCATCAGTTTTTTTTTTTTTTTTAAAGACTATTTATTTATTTATTTATTTGTCAGATAGAGAGCGCAGGCACGAGCACAAGCAGACAGAGTGGCGGGCAGAGGCAGAGGGAGAAGCAGGCTCACTGTTGAGCAAGGAGCCCGATGTGGGACTCGATCCCAGGATGCTGGGATCACGACCTGAGCCGAAGGCAGCTGCTTAACCAACTGAGCCACCCAGGCGTCCCTGCATCATCAGTTTTACCCAGTAACACCAAACTGTTTTCCAGTGCGACTTTTCCCCAAGTCAGTTTAGCCTGATGCTCTGTCAGGGTGGATATAAGACACTGGATCATATTTATTATTTTAAACTGTTAATGTTTAAATTCAACTGACTCCCTGCACCTACTTCAGGTAGGCATCAAGTAAACAAGTTGCCAGAAAGAACTTAAGAGTTGGTTTATGGCCTGGGTGATCCAAAGAAGTCTCAGGTTCTTTCCTCCCTTGAGCGAACTCGGACCTGATTTTGGCCTCTTTTTTTTTTTTTTTAAAGATTTTATTTATTCATTTGACAGACAGAGATCACAAGTAGTCAGAGAGGCAGGCAGAGAGAGAGAGGAAGGGAAGCAGGCTTCCCGCTGAGCGGAGAGCCCAACTCGGGGCTCGATCCCAGGACCCTGGGATCATGACCTGAGCCGAAGGCAGAGGCTTTAACCCACTGAGCCACCCAGGCACCCCTGATTTTGGCCTCTTACTTCATAAACGAACAAGAAGGAAATCTAAATGACACATGATATCCCATTCTCTTGTCTCCAATTTGCTTTTTTCTCCTTGTTACATGCTTGGTAAGGCACCACCTTTGTCTGAGAAAGTTACATAGAGGAAAATACTGCTAAAAATGGAGTATCAGTTATAGTAAAATCAGACTGTTCTTAGGACATGAGACAGCCTGAAGAAAGGAGAAGAAAGAAAAAGCAACAATTGAGCATCTTCTACGTGTTGTCCATGGTCCCTAAGTGCTTTAAAATTATTTTACTGAAGAGCCATTAATCTCAATTGCGATGTGGATTCATTCTCAGGTTCCCTCCTGCTGGCTGATCACTGTGCACCAATGAAGCAGACTTGGATGTCTCCACCAGCAAAGCAGGGGAGTGTAAGAGACACCTCTGCCTCCTCTAGCCCTAGTGACAGGGGTGTTCAAAGAATCAAAACTGACATCTATGAAGGCATGTGGCACAAATTCTCCCTGGCTACCACCCAATGTTTCTTCTCTGCCCCTCGTACACTGGAACCTAATATCACAGACACATGGTCCAGCTTGCAAATGCCTGAAATCTGAACTTGTCTAATGGAATAAAAATCTGCCAGATACCTGCATGATCAGAGAACAGAATAACAAACATGGCTGTTGGGAGTTTAATGGAGGGTTTCAACACACACAGACACACACACACACAGACACACACACACACCCTCTTCCTATCTCACTCCTATCCCCCAGCTATAAAAACATAAAAAATAAAATTAGATATGAATAGTATCAGTGGCTTTATGGTACCCTCCTTTTTGGGCCCAAAGGGCTATATTAAATATTAGCCTTTCCTGGGCTCTTAAAGACATACTGAACTATGCAAAAAGTCCCTTGCATTTCAGACAGGTGGCCACTATTTGGCCCATGGCCTCGCATTCTGATTAAGAGACTGTAACCAATTCATAAATCACTTACAGAGGCCTGGTATCACTTTGGTAAACTCCTCTTCTACCAAGACGTCAAAGCCCCAAGCTAATACCCTCAGAGGGCTGCCACCTCACGTTAAGTACACAGTGCCACTAGACAACCATGGGGGCTAAAGAATGCTAGGATTAGGCTCTATCTTTTTGGGAGAACCACATGGTTCCTGGCATACAAGATCAAAGTACCTCCACAGGAAATGGATTTCTTTGCAAGCAGAATGAGTGGGATTTTTCTAAGGACTTTCTTCTCCTGGCTACCTAAGCTATAGAGCTTCAGACAGTTCCAGAAGTCTGGGGCTTCTCTGTTTTTGCTTTTCTAAGCAGGCAGACCCTGGAGTAGCGCTCTAGGGCTGGGCAAGAATCTGCTGGGCCCAGTCCACTTGGCAGCTAGTTTGGCAATAGCCTACAAGTCTGTTTCTTAAAACGAAAACATCGGAGACTGCAGACCCTAATGATTGTATACACAGCAGGCACTCCCACTCTTTCTCCTAACTGGCAGAGGCCTGATTTGATTTGGGTATTCACTGTTTCATGGGAGCCCCGGCAGGAGACAGTTTTGGAGGGAGGAGTGTAAAGGCAGGCCACTTATTCCCCTAGCTTTCTCCCCACAGGGTCACTTCAGGCTGACTGCATTTCTTGACTGAAGGTTATTTCTCCTCTCTGAAGGGGCCTCTTTCTCCAGGAGTCTCCTTCCAGGCTCTAGGAGCTCCTCCCTCTGGGCCTCGAAGATATTAGCGAACAGCTTTGCTGATACAAGTCCCTTGATTCTACTATAATCCCACATCTTTGTAAAACCCTCCTCAAATCATCCTAATCCGAGTATGCTGTTTCTTGCTGAGATCCTGATCGATGGAAGTATTCTTTTTTTTTTTTTTAATACAAGAGGTAGGAATACTCCTAACTCTTTTTTTAAAAATATTTTATTTATTTATTTGACAGACAGAGATCACAAGTAGGCAGAGAGGCAGGCAGAGAGAGAGGAGGAAGCAGGCTCCCTGGCTGAGCAGAGAGCCTGATGTGGGGCTCGATCCCAGGACCCTGAGATCATGACCAGAGCCAAACGCAGAGGCTTTAACCCACTGAGCCACCCAGGTGCCCCCGATGGAAGTATTCTATTACTTGCACTTGAAAGCAGCCTAAGCAATAATACCCCTCGCACTAGATTCTAGTTCTTAACATCCAGGAAACATCACAGTACAGGAAATTCCAGGACCACTTCCTATTCCAGTTTCTAATGGAGTTAGTGTGCCTGTGGGTGGCAGAAGGCAGTGGTTGGAGGAAGGAGGAGGGAATAGATGGCACATGCATGTGTATGTTTCTGGGTGGCCCTGGAGAAAGAAGATGATGAGAACCACATCAGAATAACCCTTACCAGTATACAGTGTTCACTGTTTTTTACAACCCTGAGGATCAAGAGGTACATGCAGGTTCCTCTGACTGAGCCAGCCAGGTGCCCTTGTAGTGTACATTTATTTACACACATTTTTATTTACAATAACCCTGTGACATAGGGTTCTTTAAAAATTTTTTTAAATTTAAATTCAGTTTAGTTAACATACATAACATATATATAACACAGTGTATTACTAGTTTCAGTGTGACCTTGGGCTCTTGATTTTCAAATTACAAATGGGGTCAGGTAAGGATCAGAACTGTGAAGTAACTCAAAGTTGCAGCAAGAGGATGAACCAGAGGTGGAAACCAGATCTATTGACTCCAGTTCTGTGGTTTTTCTCATTCCCCAGGGCTTGCTCCTCCCTCCATGAATCAAGCCCAGGAAGGCAGGATAGAACCGAAAGGGAAAGGAAGAGGCAGTGTGATTTGTGGGTTATGCTGCCCTTTTTATCCTCATCTAAGATTTTTCTGAAGTTCCTTTAACATCTAAGAAAAACCACATACTCTAAAAAAACCCAACCCAACAGCTTGCAGTAGCCTGAGATTCCAGAATAAATACTGAAATTGGCAGGACACATAGTATCCTTGCTCTCAATGGGTCACGTGAGGATACTGCCTAACATCCGTCATGTGTGTGCCTGGGAACATACAATATTTATGTCTCATCCAACCCTCAGATGCCTCTTTCTTGTGCCAAAAAGAACCGCCGTGTCCTACCTTCTGATCTAATCTAAAAATGTCATCAAAATCTGGCCCCAAAGACCTCTAACTTCTTTCTAAGTGCAGGAGACTTGAGTGAGTATCCTCCCTGCCTCCTAAAAGAATGGCTCAGATGAAATCATGCCAAGTACTGAGTAAACAGGAGGGTTTTTTTTTGTTTTTTTTTTTAAGTGGAAACCATAATGCTATGCTGTGGCCACATTTTCCCCAGACTTTGGGGGTAGGAGGGTGGACCCTCTGCCTGGATAGGCTGGAAGGCTATTTAACATTTTGTTCAGGGGAAACACAGCCCAGATTCAAGAGTCAAGATCAAGTCATAAGACTCACTGGAGTCAAACTCTGGCACCAGCCCCAACCGCTTCTAGGCAGCTGTGCCTTCAACTGAACAAAACCACCTAGAACATGCACACATGAAAAAAATCAAAGCAAAATCTAGACTCCACAGAACTTCAGCATCTGGTATCTCAGGAAATTGACCCTTAAACCCAGCTTAATATGCGAATCTCTTTCCTTGAGAGCAGGTGAAAGTTGCTTTCACCACCAACAAAGTAAAACAATAAACATTTAACTACTCATTTTATAACCAATTACCAAGTTATTGCTGAAATGAGTAGTTCTTATTGATACAGAAAGATGTTCAAGATCTAGTATTGGGTAGACAGAGAAAGACAAATACTGAATGGTGTCACTTAGATGTGTAATCTAAAAAAGCCATACTCAGAGACATAGAGAATAAAGTGGTGGTTACTAGGGGGTAACCTACTGTATGGGGAGATGTTTGTCGAAGGGTATAAACTTCTAGTTATAAGATTAGTAAGTTCTGGGATCTAATGGAAGATGGAGATTATAGTTCATAATACTGTACCATGTACTTGAATGTTGCTAAGAGAGATCCTAAATATTTTCACCATGAAAAAAGAAACAGCATGTGAAGGAATGGAGGCATTAGCTAATGCTGTGGTGATAATCGTCTGCGATATATAAATGCATCAAATCAACACACTGGACACCTTCAATTTATACAATGTTATATGACAATTCTATCTCAGTAAAGCTGGGCAGTGGGGGTAGGATGGTTAAGTGAGGGCTAACTGCAGTGTAACTGCTATACATTGCTATAGTTAAAAAAAAAGGAAGACCAGTTACAGGGTGAAAAGGTAGGCTAAAGAATAGCTTTTGTGAGAAAATAACCATCAATATATATGGTAAGAGTCAGACCTGGAGAAACATGAAAGATAATGTCGAATACTGTCTGTGGGTACTGAATTTATAAATGATTTTTCTCTCTGTGTTTTCCACATTTCCGCATATATATATATATATGCATATGTATGTGTGTGTATGTATGCATATGTATGTATTATATATACATATATGTATATGTATATATATATAAAACCAGATTAAAAGATTTTTTTTTAAGTTTATCAATTTTTTTTTTTAAGATTTTATTTATTTATTTGACAGACAGAGATCACAAGTAGGCAGAGAGACAGGCAGAGAGAGGAAGGGAAGCAGGCTCCCGGCCAAGCAGAGAGCCCGATGCGGGGCTCGATCCCAGAACCCTGGGATCATGACCTGAGCTGAAGGCAGAGGCTTTAACCCACTGAGCCACCCAGGCGCCCCAGATTAAAAGATTTTTAAAAGGAGAAGAAGAGAGTTATTTCCGGGAAGTGCCTTCATAGCCCAAATTTGATTTTTCACATGACCAAAATTTTGGAGAAGGCTCACTGAAACCAAGCACTGATAAAAAATAATGACTAAAACAGTACCCAGTACTTAAAATTCTTTTTTTTCTTTTAAAGAATGGGCCGAAAAAATTTCTAAGAACTTCATCTATGCTTATTAGCATTACTTTGGGAGTAGTAAGTATCCATTTTGATAAGGCAGCTGTGTCTGGCCTTAAAAATGTTGGGAAAAATGTTTCTGATAATCAGCACCTACTTGAGAATTAAAGTAAGAAAACAGTATTTTCACCTTTTAGTTTAAATGTCTTTAGTTTAAATGCTCGCTCTTCCATACTATTCTTAAATGCTTGCACTTATTTTTGAAAAAACTGGACTGACAGAGGTTTCAATATTCAAAATGTATCACACATCCAAATTAGGCTGAGAGCTAGCTGCAGGGAAGGACATTTTATTTTGCCCCAGGGAGCATAATGCAGAGAAAATCTGCGAAAGTCACTGAAGGGACTCACCTTGCCAGCAAGATCCCCTGGTACTCTTCCAGTTGTCTCATGAAGCTGGGGTTGGGCTTGGTCACAGTCCGCCTTTCCTTCACGTAGTCATAGGCCCGGTCCAGATTCCAGCCATATTCCTTCATTGCATAGGCAATCACAGTGGAGGCTGAGCGACTCACCCCCATTTTGCAGTGCACAAGGCATTTAGATCCATGTTTCCTACATTGGGAGATTGAGGTAAGGAGGAAAAAAGCACAATAGTGAGTACATTTTAAAAGTTAGGTTCTAAATGTTCCCAGGTCTCCTCTCGCCCTTCCATTTTCTTTCAAACCATCCCACCTTAGTGTACTTGTATATATCTATCGTCAAATGTGCAGGGAGGGTAGGCAATCCTAGTGTACTCAAACAATATTCAGTGTTGGTATTAATCCTTTTAAATTCATTCAGCAAACATTTACCAGACAATCACTGTATGTAAGACAATGTGCAAAGTACTGGGAGGCAAAGAAAAGCAAATCTTCCCTAAATGGTAGGGTTCAGGGGGAGAAAGAGATAATTAGAAGGTAAAATGGTAATTGTAATGAGTGTGAAGGGGAGAATTTTCAGGTTAGAGACGGGACCCCATTTTGTGTGTCTGGAGGCTAGTGCCCTTACAGTTCCAGGGGCATGTTTTAAGGCTGGCACACTCTTGAGTTACAAGTGTGACAGTGAATCATCTGCTTTATCCAAATGTTCTGAGTTGCTTCCAGTTCAAGTTCCAGTAAGGATTTTGTCCCTGGAGGAAAGTACAAACCAAATGAAACTAACCCTCCTCTTTACTCAGATGTAGCCCTTGCTATCACTTTTCACAACACCACCACCATGTTCTGTCTAGGGACTGGCTAGACAATCCATGGAGTTGGATGGGACCATGTGATGCACCACATGGCTTTCTCAGTGAGGAGGATGGAATGAATCACTACCTGTTGTTGTTTTAATGGGGCAGAAGAAAGAGAAAGCAAAGTTCCCATAAAGTGACTGTAAAAAACAAACAAAACCATGTGGTCTCAAGATGCCAGAGCTCCTTACTTTGGATATGAACATTACTCAGTCCCGCTATGCTAATTCTGCTAATAACACAGTGTCTGGCACAAAGTAAGCCTTCAAATATTTACTAAATGTATGAATAAACTTATGGATCTGCTGTTAGGTCAGCTGGAGGCAGACATATTTCAAAATCTGGAAAAAAGAACGGTTTTTCTTTTCACTACTGTATCTGGGCTAAAAATCCTTCCCATGTGGCTATTCTAATAAATTTTTAAAAAATGTACATCAGCCTACTAGGGAAAACCTACTCATTCACTCACTCACTGTATTATAGTAAACAAGCTTCCTTCCAGAGGCTTATAACTCTTCTGCTGGAGACAGACACACATGAAAGAGTTTAATACAATGCAAGGAAGGCATGAGGTCATGTGCCAAAATGATAGGAATGAGGTTATGTGCCAGATAAGTGATAGGAATTCAGAGAATGATCTGCAATAACCAAAAGAGTCTCAAAAGGAAGGTAAGATTAACTTCCTACCCATCATTTAGATGCAAAATTCTGGAGTCTTTAGGTTGGTGCAGGTATGTGTCTCTGTGTGCTTAGCTGATCACAAATGACTAGGACATTTTCGTTTTGTTTATGGCACCACAGGGTTTTCATTTAGACTACAGAGCAGAGTGCCTCAGATAGAAGTTCAGACATGTGCTCTATATTTCCCCATCAAGCTCTGACATTAAATTTCAGGTCTATACCTGCAGGCATGGAAGGTGCTCAAAGTTGGACAATTTTAAGAAACATACAGTTATGAAATCCACCCCCATAAAAGCATTTCTTCATTTTGAATGGGGCTTTTTCAGTGGACAGCTTCTAACTCACATATTGAAGGATCTGAAGTCAGTTCGGAAAATCCAATTTTGTCTTCAGTTTCAGCCACAAACCCTCACCCCTTCGGCCCCTCCCCATGCTAGGTGGTCTAGATTAAGCCTGGTATCACTTCAGGAATCCTAAACCCACCCATCTGTAGGTCGAGTCTGGAATTCAGGGCCCTGATCGGGAGGAAACACATGAGGCGCCTGGGGTGCCATTTAAGGAGGTGCTCCCTCTCAGATGCTGACCTACACTCCCATGAGCCCGAGTAGGAGCCCGAATGCCCGCTCATGTGCACCTCGCACACCTCACATATCTCACCTCAGGGCTGAAATTGGCCTTTCCTTTCACTGGGACTGGGGTCTCACCTGAACTCTGGCCTCTTTGGGTGTGATCCTTACCACTTGCCCAGTCTTTTCCAGTTTCCCTTCCTTAAGGAACTAGACTATTCCTAAATACCGGATGAACTCTGAAATAAGACACGATCTTAGGTTCAAGTCCTATCTTCACCACTTGTTCCTTAACTTCTCTGAACCTCGTCTCTCTAGTCTCCCCATCTGTACAAAAGGATGACAGTATATGTCTCTCTGGGATCTGGAAAATATTACATGAGAGGATAAAGTGTAAAGTACCTGGCACATAGTAAGCATGCCATGAGTGGTATTATTGAGAACCAGTTAGTAATAGGCTTCAAGAATATAAAACACTCTTCCAGGTGCTAGCTAGGGACTGAGAGTATGGGCTCAAAGCTAGTGTAGGAGGGATTCAGGGTAACTAAGAGGAAGAACTTCTTGACTATGGAGGTTCTGCAGAAAGACGTGGAATCACTGCTGCAGGAGGACTTTAAAAATGAGAAGTGCTTCTCATCTGTCAGGGAAGATTTGAATGTGGTCCCAATCAAGGGGCAGCGTGGCCAACATGCCCATTTATGGTTCCTTCTATTGAAGGAATATATAGGATCGGCAAGGAAATCCCCAGGGACTTAAAAAAAAAAAACAGCGTTGACATACTAATACTAATTAACACTAAACATTAAATTTATACTACTAGTTTCACTAAAAGGACCAATTAATTTAAAGATGACATCAACAGAACAGCCAGAGGAAAATTTCACTGTTAAGTGTCCCATAAGGGTAAAGGAGAAGAATGAGAAAGGAGTTTCAAAGCTCACTAAGTTTCCCTTCTAGTCTTCAGAAAGGAGGACTCAGTATCCCACCCACCTGGAGTCATCTCTGTTCTCTAGCTTTCCCATGTCCCCTTTGGCAACTCAGCCCTTCCTTCAGAACGTCTTCTTTCTCTCACTCCTTCTGCGTTTGCAGCAGCTTCCGTTTGTCCTCCCTCATCTTGGGCTCAGTGCGAACAGTCAACAGGAGATTATCTTCTTCCAGGGGATTCATCTACTTACAGGGAGTTTGGAGTCACTGGTCAAATTCTCCCCAGGATTAAGGAACCTCAGTCTCCTTTTTTTGTTTAATTACTTCTCCCAGAGTACAGAGAGTAAGCTGTCTATAGCTTGCAGGCCCCAGCCGTGTGTGGTGCAGGGGGGACATGGATCAGAGTATGTATGTGGGACCATTACTCACTTTGCTTTAGAGATGAATTTGTAAGTGTCATTCCAGTAAGCCAGGAGATCTGTTGCCTCTTCATCATATACTCGGATGTTATGATACTCAAAGACTCCTGGGAAGAAGTTATCTATCTCTCGAGTGACATTCAAGATATACCGCACCCTGCAAGGGGACCAAGGGAGAATGTATGCTTTACTACTCAGGCTAAATCCAATGCCAGCACCGCTCTTACTTACAGTTTACTCCTTAGGTTGAAATTAAATACTGAAGTATTGAAGAAAGCTAAAAAACAAAGAGGCTATATACTGATTTGGTACAGAAACCATATAATAACAGAATCCAGGACATACCTGGGCACCAATGAATTTTGCTGGGAGAAAAGCTGACAAGTTCAATATCTAAAATTACATTCTCAGTTTATGTACAGTTACACAGTCTCATCTTTGACAGTCTTTTGAAAATATGCCTTGTATTTTACTTCAAGGTCCAAGATCTGACAATTTCTCTTCAGTCGATAAAATTACCAGAAACTTAATTTATTCTTTGGAAGTCATTTGTATTAAATCAGACTATTAACGTCTACCTCAAAAGAAACAAAAAACAACAAAAGAGGGAAGAGGAAAATTTCCTCCTCTCTTTCTAAATGCTAGATTTTGCTCTGTTACTCTTTGTAAACTATAAGAAAGGCAAAAGAGACGAGGGCTGGGAGGCTCAGAGGTAAGTTGGACCTAAAACTCTTGTAACTCTCTAGGCTGCAGTTCTGGCTGTCACAGCAGATGTGTCTGAGAGTTGTCCCATAACCCAGGGGCTTACAGAGAAGGCTTTCTGTATCACAAATATTTTCTGCTGTCTCCCTCACTGTACAATTTCAATAAATGCTTGGGCTTAATTTGCCAAATGGTTATCTTTTCTCAGTGCTGTGTGGACTTGGATGTCCGTCACTGGAGTTTACTCCAACAACATAACACGGGCTCAATTATTTTTCTCTGCAGAAGCTCTTCCTTCGTGGAACTACACATAGGGATCTTACAAACCCAGTCTCTGAAGTCAGAGAAATGACTACAGAAGAGGAGAGTCATAGTTGACCCATCTTGTGGTTAAGGTCAAGAGACCAAAATTTTTCTGAAACATGATTTGAATGTTTTAACTTTGCATCAAAGTCCATTACTAGAAAGGATTTTTTTTTTCTTTAAAAAGCAAGCACATGCAATTGTGGAAAACAGTACATGGAGTAACTCTATGACCCAGCATATACCTCTCCTAGGTATAAACCCAAGAGAAATGATAAATAAATTTACCCCCAAATTTGTACATGAATAGTCACAGCAGTAATCATAATAGCTAGAAGGTGGAAACAACTCAAATGTCCACCAACTGATGAATGAATAAATAAAAAGTGTTATTTCCAAACAAAAAAACATTATTCAGCAATAAAAAAAAGGAATGAAATAATAACACATGCTACAACATTGATAAACCTTGAAAATATAAAGTAAAAGAAACTATTCTTAAAAGTCCACATATTATATGATTCCACTTAAATGAAATATCCAGAATAGGTAAATCTATAGATACAGGAAGCAGATTAGTAGTTTCTAGAAGCTGGGGCAGAAGGGAAATGGGGGTGACTCTGAGAGGGTACAGAATTTCTTTTTTGGTTGAAAGAATGTTCTAATTAATTACTGCACAATTCTCTAAAAATAATAAATATCATTAAAGTGCACATTTGAAGTGGGTAAGCTTTTCAAAAAGAAAGCATGCTTCTCTTAATTAAAATAAAAATGAATAACCTCCCACCTCTAATCCCATACCTCACTAATGAATTATGATAGAACAAGGCTTCCCAATCCTATTCATTACAGAACCCCAAGGCAGTTACTCCCAATTGAAATTAGTACTCCTTTGAATGGATAAAGAAGATATGGTCCATATATACAACAGAGTATCATGCCTCCATCAGGAAGGATGAATACCCAACTTTTGTATCAACTGGAGGAGATTATGCTGAGTGAAATAAGTCAAGCAGAGAGAGTCAATTATCATATGGTTTCGCTTATTTGTGAACATAAGGAATAACACGGAGGACATTGGAAGAAGGAGAGAAGTGAGTTGGTGGAAATCAGACGGGGAGACGAACCAGGAGAGACTGTGGACTCTGAGAAAAAAACTGAGGGTATGGAGGGGAGGGGTGGGGGGTTGGGTGAGCCTGGTGGTGGGTATTAAGGAGGGCACGTATTGCATGGGGCACTGGGTGTGGTGCATAAACAATGAATCTTGGAACACTGAAAAAATAAAATAAAATAAAAAAAATTAGCACTCCTTGAAACTTCTTTGACATCTCTATGTGGAGTGGCACTTTACTTGGGGTTCTAAAGTTAGTAGATTGGGTGAAAATGGCCTTATTGCAAACATTAGACCTGAAAATTCCTTAAATCATCCAAAAGGAGCAGTATACATGTTTTGTAACTATAATTCTTAATCCACAAGATTTTAAGAACCAGTGAATTTATGAAACAAGAGCTAAGTAGATGTCTGACCATCTACCTATACTGTCTTTTAAGACAAATACATTTGTGTTTTATAATTTAGCATTATAAATAGTAAATGAGATGAACAGGTATCATCTCCAGCGGGGGGCTGTTATAAGTCAAAGTGTATATGTCATGATGTAATTTCAATATTTGGCAAGCACTGGCTGTATCAAAGCTCAGATTTCATGTTAAAGACTGTATCTACATGCTAGTTTCTGGTAAGTCACAGTCAATTTTTCTATCGTCTCTTCACATTTACTGAGTACCCTCTTGGTATAAAGCTTTGAGCTAAGTAGAGATATGTTTTACACAAAACCAAGATATAGTTTCTATTTTCAAGAACTCTAGACTCAATCCTACTAATCAATTTAAAGTTTCCAAGTTCTATTTATTTTCATATCTTAAATTAAGTACAGATTCACTCCTTACTTCTCCCCACCCCAAGAACTCTTTGTATAATTCTCTGGCTTAAGTCTTGTTCCAGGTTCATTTTAGCAATTATGACATAGCTTTCTTTCGAAGGAAAAGTAGGGAGTATGCAACTAATTATACTAAAGATAACCAGAAGGCTGGCTTATAGCTGGGAAAACAGGCGGCCAGCACTTACAATAGTAGCCATCCCTATTTCTGGGTGTCAGTAGGTCTTATCGCTGGGCACAACTAAGAGTTAGCATGGCCAAGTTCAATGGAAAATTTAGGCATTAGCTAAGAAGTCAAAAGGGAAGAGGAATGGCAGCTTTTTGCTTGCTGAACGTTGATGGTGGTCTCAATAGCTACAATCAAACTCAATAACCATGCTGCTTAGGGGCACATTTCTTTTTTTTTTTTTTTTAATTTTTATTTATTTGTTAGAGAGAGAGAGAGCAGGAGCGAGCACAGGCAGACAGAGAGGCAGGCAGAGGGAGAAGCAGGCTCCCTGCTGAGCAAGGAGCCCGATGCGGGACTCGATCCCAGGACGCTGGGATCATGACCTGAGCCGAAGGCAGCTGCCCAACCAACTGAGCCACCCAGGCGTCCCAGGGGCACATTTCTTAATACAAAGTAGGTGTTCTTTTTTTTTTTTTTTTTAAAGATTTTATTTATTTGACAGACAGAAATCACAAGCAGGCAGAGAAGCAGGTAGGGAGAGAGAGGGGGAAGCAGGCTCCCTGCTGAGCAGAGAGCTTGATGTGGGGCTCGATCCCAGGACCCTGGGATCATGACCTGAGCTGAAGGTAGAGGCTTTAACCCACTGAGCCACCCAGCTGCCCCCAAAGTAGGTATTCTTGTTCAATTTCAGAAGCTTGTCCATTTTACATTTATAACCTACTTAGATTTCAAGCACCTTACTAAAAAAGGATGCGGACTGAGTCTTATTTTTCTTTGGATTCCTAGTATCTAGCACTGTACCTGGCCCACAGAAGATGGTCAATAAATGTTGAGGGAATAGCTGTGAACCTAACATATACAGATCTGTGTACTCTTATATGGAAATAGGAACCAAAGGCAAAACTGTGGAGGCAGTAAAAAGATCAGTGCCAGGGGTGGGGGTGGGAATAAATGGGAAGAACAGAGGATTTTTTTTTTTTTTAAAGATTTTATTTATTTATTAGTTAGAGAGAGAGCAAGCGAGCACAGGCAGACAGAGAGGCAGGCAGAGGGAGAAGCAGGCTCCCTGCCGAGCAAGGAGCCCGATGTGGGACTCGATCCCAGGACGCTGGGATCATGACCTGAGCCGAAGGCAGCCGCTTAACCAACTGAGCCACCCAGGCGTCCCAGAACAGAGGATTTTTAAGACAGTGAAAATACTCTGTATGATACCATAATGATGGATGCATGATACTACACATTTGTCCAAAGCCACAGAATGTATAATACCAACAGTGAACTGTAATGTAAATATGGGCTTTGCATGATTACAACATATCAGTGTAGGGTCATCAATTGTAACAAATGCACCACTCTGGTGGGGATGGTGATAACAGGGGAGGCTATGCATGTGTGGGGGCAGAGGTATATGGGAAATCTCTGTACCTTCTGCTCAATTTTACTGTGCACCTTAAGTTGTTCTAAAAACAAACAAAAGTAACCAATAACTACATTTGTTTTAAAGAGCAGGAAAGGAATGCACATTTATTTTGGAAAGCCTTTCCTCTGAAACAGTAGCTCTTTTTGGGAGATGTGTGGGGGGGGGAGGATGAAACAGTGGGAGAATGACCACTTAACTTTTTACTAGATTACACCTGATTAGAATCAAATGGAAGCAACTCTTAGGCCTAAAGTTACTCACTGACACCTATTTGACAGGAAAAAGTAAAAAAGAACAGTGATTTATATTGGGGATAAAAGTAATTGCTATGTGTGCTTACCCTCGGTTCTGTAAATCCTCTAGATTAGAGGCATTCCATTCTGAGCCCTGTGGAAAAACAACAACAAGAGAAAACAAGGTTAGGGAGTATTAGCAAATGAACAAAATGCAATCCTTGAAAAGGAGTCCTATAAGGGAAGAAGCAGAACCAACAACATCTATCCATGGTTCCCTTCTATAGGTCTGGTACTTTATACATGACTACATTTAGTTTTCACAAATGATAGGGCAAAAAAGTGAGCTTCATTTTTACAGATCAGAAAACCAGCTCTCATACAATTCAAATAATTTCTGCTCAAGATCACATGCTGGAAAGGTGTCTTTGATCAACCTCTAGTCTAAGTTAAACGTCATCTGCTTTCCTTGTTTATAGTACTCTGATTTTTTTCAGTACTATGTATCACAGTTTTTACTTGTATACTTATTTATGTGCTTATTTACTACATCTTTCCTCTGCTATAAATATGCTTCTTTTTTTTTTTTTTAAGATTTTATTTATTTATCAGGGGGAGAGAGAGAGAGAGCACATAAGGCAGGGGGAGTGGCAGGCACAGGGAGAAGCAGGCTCCCCACTGAACAGGGAATCCCCCCCTCTACCCACCCCCTTACAATGTGGGGCTTGCAATTTGGGGCTCAGTCCCAGACCTGAGCTGA
The DNA here is from genome assembly GCA_003697995.1 of Taxidea taxus jeffersonii. Classification (NCBI taxonomy): domain Eukaryota; kingdom Metazoa; phylum Chordata; class Mammalia; order Carnivora; family Mustelidae; genus Taxidea; species Taxidea taxus. The sequence continues at coordinate 169,763 of ML102296.1, read as the reverse complement.
AGGCAGACGCCCAACCAACTGAGCCACCCAGGTATCCCTATACTATAAGCCTCTTGAGGATAGCAACCAGATCTCTTGTTACTTAAGGATTCCCCTGAATAGTGCCTGACTCTTGGCAGGTATTTGGTAATAAACGTTTGTTAAATGAACAAAGTGGCATTATTATGAATTAAACTTAGATTTCATTCTAAAGCCATATTCTTTCTAGTGCATTATGTTATATCCACGGAGAGTGAAATAACAGCTTCTGTTAAATAAGGGAAATATGATACGCAAAATTTAAAGAAGGGAGAACTGTAACATAAAATTTAAAGAAGGGAGAAAATTTACAGATTATCTGAAAGATCTATGAATTGTTAATATTTTACCACATAGGCTTTCTCTCTCCCCTTCCCTTTCTTTCAATATGTATTATACTTTCTTCCCCTGAGCCATTTGAAAGTAATCTGAGCAATCATGACACTTCAATACTTGATCATGTATTGCTTATGAACGAGAACATTCTCCTAATTCCACTTTTACAACTAAGAAAAAAAATACTACTAACACAATGATAGCCTAATTCATTATCAATATTTGAATTTTAAAAACTGTCCTCTCAAATTATCCTTTATATTCATCCAACCAAGAATCATACTTTGTGGGGTGCCTGGGTGGCTCAGTTGGTTAAGTGTCTGCCTTTGGCTCAAGTTGTGATCCCAGGGTCCTGGGATTGAGCTCTGTGTCTGGTTCCCTGCTCAGTGGGGAATCTGCTTCTCCTTCTCCCCCAGCTACTCCCCCAGGTTATGTGCGCTCTCTCAAATAAACAAACAAACAAACAAAAAAAAGGAATCATACTTTGCATTTAGTTGCCATCTCTCTCTCTCTTTTTTTTAAAGATTTTATTTATTTGACAGACAGAGATCACATGTAGGCAGAGAGGCAGGCAGAGAGAGAGGAGAGAGAGCTCCCTGCTGAGCAGAGAGCCCGATGTGACCCTGAGACCATGACCTGAGCTGAAGGCAGAGGCTTTAACCCTCTGAGCCACCCAGGTGCCCTGCCATGTCTCTTTCTCATTTAATCTGGTCTTAGAAAGTTTACTTCAACTTTATTTATTTTGGTTTTCATGATATTGACATTTTGTAGACTATAGGTTTGTAATCTTGGAGAATTCCTCACAATTTGGATTTGTCTGATTTGTTTCCTGATAATTAGATTCAGATCAAATTCTTGTCAAGAATAATACAACGCTGGTATTGTGTATTTCCTATTGCATCAAATCTTGAGGCACATAACGTCCGTTAGTCTCATTGTTTGCCAAGTTGAACCTGAATTCTTGGTAGGAACCTTTGTATCTGCCACATCCCACTACTGTAAAGGTTTCTTTACAATCAATTAGTAATCTTTAGGTATTAGTGATCTTTAAAGTCAGGTGAATATCCTGTTTCACAATAATCTTTTACCCTATGGTTTTAGCATTAACTGTTGACCTTGTCCAAAAGAATTATATGTTGACAAAATGGTGGTTTTCTAATTCTATTATTCTTTCTGCATGGGAGCTGGCATTCTTTTTTGTAAAACAGAGTTTCACTAGTCATTCCTTCCACACTCTGAATGCCACTATGAGTTCTTGAATTCTTTTTGTATTTAGAATGTTATATAATCCATCACCATTTTTTTTTCTGACACTCAAATTATCCTGAATTTGATCAGTGGGAATTCTCTTCAAGCAGGCAAGCTCTTTTTGATATGACCCTGCTAGTTTCTGAGTATTTCCTTGCTTTCTGGCATAAGAAGTTGTTCCATATTCACTTTGTGAGTGGAATTAGTGATTTCTCCAAGGAGCCCTGGTTTCTTTTAGCAAAGAATGATATTTTGCAATAAAAACCTGGACATTAGATATGCTCATAAATATTGGGTGTTGCTGTCTAAATTTCAGTGGACAGATCAGGAAAGATTTAAAAAAAAATACTGAATTTACAGGCGTACCGGGTGACTCAGTCAGTTGAGCACCCAATTCTTGGTCTCAGCTCAGGTCCTGACCTCAGGGTCATGAGTATGAACCCCCCATTGGGCTCCAGCTAGGTGCGGAGCCTACTTTAAAAAAAATTTTTGAGGGCACCCAGGTGGCTCAGTTGGTTAAGCAACTGCCTTCAGCTCAGGTCATGATCCCGGAGTCCCGGGATCGAGTCCCACATTGGGCTCCTAGCTCCACGGGGAGTCTGCTTCTCCCTCTGACCTCCTCGCTCATGCTCTCTCTCACTGTTTCTCTTTCAAATAAATGAATAAAATCTTTTTTTATGAAGATTTTATTTATTTATTTGACAGACAGAGATCACAAGTAGGCAGAGAGCAGGCAGAGAGAGAGAGGAGGAAGCAGGCAGGACCCTGAGATCATGACCTGAGCCGAAGGCAGAGGCTTTAACCCACTGAGCCACCCAGGTGTCCCTAAATGAATAAATTCTAAAAAAAAATTGAATTTACGCTGGTACCTCTAATTCAAAGTTAACACCACAAGGTTCTCCCTTTCTTTCTTGCCCCTTTGTCATCATTTTTCTCTCTCTATTTCACAGTGATAACCTTGGTTTCCAACAGCTCATTAGCTCTACTTACAAAATAACTTCAACATTACTACACCAATATGACAGCCAATTACAAATCTATTAGGTTCAAAAATTTTTTTTTTGTTTTTTTAAGATTTTATTTATTTATTTGACAGACAGAGATCACAAGAAGGCAGAGAGGCAGGCAGAAAGGGAGAGAGGAGGAAGCAGGCTCACCGCCAAGCAGAGAGCCCGATGCGGGGCTCGATCCCAGGACCCTGAGATCATGACCTGAGCTGAAGGCAGAGGCTTTAACCCACTGAGCCACCCAGGCGCCCAGGTTCAAATTTTCTTTGCAGTTTTTTTCTCTTCCTATGAAGAGGTTCAATCAGAATACTATGCTCAAAACTTATTTGAATCAATTTTCTTCTTTTTAAAATAATTATTTTATTTTAATTTTAAAATAATTTTTAAAAAAGATTTTATTTATTTACTTGAGAGAGGGTGAGAGGGAGAGAGAGCACAGACGGAGAGAGAGAAGCAGACTCCTCACTTGAGCAGGGAGCCCCATGCGGAGGACCCAGGATGAAGAAATTATGACCTGTGGTGAAATCAAGACGCTTAACCTACTGAGCCACCCAGGCACCCCAAATTAATTTCCTTCTGTGAAGTTATCCATTTGCTATATATTTGCTCCTGTTTGCATTCAACTTTAGGGTGTGTTTTTTCCATTTGATTTTGAATATGCAAAACTTTCATAAGATTGAAAGTCAAAAGTTTATTAAAAAGTAAACTTGAAGTCTCACTCAGTTCACTTCAATCTCTTCAGTCTCCAAGGGTAACCATTTTCATTAGTTTCTGGCTTATTCTACCTATGTTCTGTTTTGAAAACAACAACAACAACAATAACAACAACAAATATATCCTTATTACCACTTCTTTCTTACTTACTTACTACTTACTACATATACTATTGTTCTTCACTTGCTTCACTTCACAATTATCCTCAGAACCACTCCATATCACAGTTCACAGAGATCTTCCCTATTCTTTCTTACACTTACAAAGCACTTCATTGGATAGTGATAGAATAGTTTATTCAATTAGTCTCCTATGAATGTTGTTTCATATTTGTGGAAGTGAGGTTGCTAGGTCAAGGGCCATTGCACAGTTTTGTTAGACATTGCTAAATTCCCCTCAATAGAGGGTGAAACAATTTTGCATTCCTACCAACAATGTATGGGTGTCACTTTCCCCACAGCTTTGCCAAAAAAATGTGTGGTTAAGCTTTGGAATTTTTGCCAATCTGATAGGTATGAAATGTATGTCAGTGTAATTTCAATATGCATTTCTCTTAAAAGTAAAAGTGAACAACTTTTCATTGTTTCAGGTCCATTTTCTTTTTCCACTTAAAAAAAAAAAAGATTTTATTTATTTATTTGACAGAGACACAGTGAGAGAGGGAATACAAGCAGGAGGAGTGGGAGAGGGAGAAGCAAGGCTCCTGCCGAGCAGGAAGCCCGATGCAGGGTGATGCAGGGCTCGATCCCAGGACCCCGGGATCATGACCTGAGCCAAAGGCAGATGCTTAACGACTGAGCCACCCAGGAGCCCCCCCTCAGGTCCATTTTCTATCTTTGGACTATCTGTTCATCTCTTTTGAAAAGGTAAACATTTAAAAGTAGAAATTTATCTATTTTAGAATTATGCATTAAATGGAATTTAGCATTAGAAGACTCGGGTTCAAGTCCCAACTTTCCACACTGCTGTGGGGCACTGGGCAAATTGCTTAACCTCTGTCTTTGCTCTTCTTATCTGTAAAATGGAACACTCCTCCCACCCTAGCCCTACATAGCTAAATGGGTACCTTCTCAAATCACAAATAGGAAGCTTTCCTGATCCCTTCAGCCATGTGAGACTACAAAGAAGTCTATGACCCAGAATATGGTCTTCACCTGACCATGCGGGCACCCTGATCTCAGATTTTAGCCTACAGAACTATGAGAAATAAGTTTGTTTATAGTCCCCATTCCAACCTCCAACCCCCGACAAAAAAAAAAAAAAAAAAAGAAAGAAAGAAAGAAAGAAAGAAAAAAGAAATCCAGTTTCTCCCATATTAAAGTGCAAAAACCTTCTTTACATCCTGAATTCTCTTCCAGACATTCTTTCTAGACATTTCTTCCCTTCCCTTCCTAAGATTCATAGAAATAAAATCTAATACTTCCTCTGATTCTTCATTTCCCATATGTCTCAACCTACAGCACTGTGATTTCTGCCCTCATCACTCTTGCTAGTGTTACTAGTGACCACTTCTAATTGTCTAATCCGGGGGTTTTCCATGGCTTATCCCCTGGCCTTCCATGAATATCTATCTGATATGGTTCATTACTCTCTCCTTACAGAAATAGATCAGACTTTACAAATATCTAGCCTCACGCCTGGCATAAAAAAAGAGTCAACAAATGTTTATTGAATGAATGATCAAATAAGATCAGTAAATGCAACACTCTGAAAACTGTAAATGTTATGTAAGCATTATCATCACAAGAGAAGTGATACATTATTTAATTTGGCTGTTGAACTGAGAGATATACATCAAGGATGCTGTGAAGTTCTGTTCAGGAAAAGGACAGTAACTGATGGGCAAGTGATCTTTTCTACAGACCTGAGCTCAGCTGAGTTGCTTTCAAAAAAATATGGGAGGTTCTGAAGACTTTATACTTATTAACCTTTGAAAACAAGCTGCCACACCAAAGAAAGAGGTAAGAACTGTAAAGAACTTCAAGGAGACAGAAACCAAGCAATAAGGGTTGAAAGGCTAAATTGTAGCCAGGGAAATGTGACCCCTTCACCTCTTAATTTAGAAGTCTAAATCCTCTGTGGAACTTTGTCCAGCTAGATGGAAATAACCCTTACATGATGGGAAAAGTCCATGGTTTTCATCTACCTGTCCAGAGAAAATTCAACTTGACAATCTGAAATGGCACATATCCAGAAACAAAATAAATGAAAAGCTTTGGCTACTGACTCAGTGAAGTCCGTATAATAAGACTCGGACTGTGCTTGGGTTCAACCTGAAAGGAAGAACTGCAGTCAACATGGTGTAATTACTTTTCTGCCCTCAATATAAATAGTATGCGTATTAGCCCCCTGGAGCCCTCCAAAGACTTTTTTTTGCCCCCCTCTCCATGTTTCTCAGGCTTACAATGACACAATTCCATGGGGTTTTTCACTATGTCCTATATAATTATGCAAAGCATATCCAAATCTTACTAAAGTGTAAAATGAAATCTTGGACTATAATACATTTTTAAGTAAGTTCATTTCCATCTTTCACTCTGGTTCCCCTACACTGTGCCATAGCCCAGAGGCCCAAGTGACTAATTTCTTTCTTTTAAAAATTTTTTAAGTAGGCTCCACGCCCAGTGTGGAGCTTGAACTCATGACCCTGAGATGAAGAGTTGCACGCTCTACTGAGAGCCAGCTAGGCACCCCTAAATGACTAATTTCTTTTCAAATATTATCCTTAGAAATAGCCTTGTGAGGGTCCAAATGCTCCAAGCAAAAGAGAAGAGAGCACATTCACAGCAAATAAGAAGGACTGTATTCAGGTTCTGGTAGGATCGATATAACTTGATATAATCTCCAAGGACGGGTGCCTTGTCCAAATCATCTTCATCATACCACATCTACAGCCTCAATACTGTGACTCACATTATGGAGGCAACCAGGCATAAGAGCTCTGTTAATTTTTCCTTCTGAGAAAAGTTCATGCTACACATCTCCAGCTGATGGACAAAATCATGAATAATTAAAATAGCCCATTTGATCTAAGTCTCATCTATTCACATATCCTTCATTTCTCTGCACCTACATAAGTAACTACTAATTTGAGGCTTAATTTTTCTTTGAAAAGGAAACATTATTCTGTAATGTCAAAATATTTAAAAAGATGGCCATCAGCAATAAAAATCGACTCGTGTTTATTCATGAACAAAATTATTGGTTGTGTCCAATATTCCTGTGTTTCCCTTGTTCAACTAAGAAAGCTGCCTGCCTTTCAGCAAAGGGTCTCTGTTCACATTTGGCTTTTTCTTTTTCGTTTTAAAGATTTTATTTATTTATTTGACAGAGATCACAAGTAGGCAGAGAGGCAGACAGAGAGAGAGGAAGGGAAGCAGGCTCCCTGCTGAGCAGAGAGCCCAATGTGGGGCTCGATCCCAGGACCCTAAGACCATGACCTGAGCCGAAGGCAGAGGCTTTAACCCACTGAGCCACCCAGGCGCCCCCACATTTGGCTTTTTCTCAGCCAAACTGGACAACCTCCAGAACTGTTGATATTGAGACTTGGTTGGGCAAAGGTTTCCAGCTCAGAGAAGTGGTACACTCTTAAGGGTGTGGAAGAACTTCTTCTGGAAATACCCTGGCTTCCAACCAATCATTCCTCTCTTCTTGCTGAGGATTTTCTTTAAACTATGCTTTATACTTTTCTCTCCATACCAGCTGGACACCTTTTTAAATAAACATCTCTGTGCACTGCACTGCAGAGCTGAGCATTCTTCTAAAGGGAGGGGGAAAAATCCTGCTGTTTCCCTTCACACAATCTGCTTGCACTCCAGGCATGGCAGCTACGCACAAGATGAAATGACTTTGCAGAAAATTAACACCACCACTTGCAGCTTGGATAAGACCTCTTTTTCCATGTCAATTGCTAGGAAAGCCAGCAGAGCACAGACTTACCAGAGGAAGAGATAGGGGTTTGGATATAGGATATGGTGGTGCAAACAAAGTGGGGAGCCATTGATGAAGAAGTGTTTATGCACTCACTTTGTTGGATAAGAGTTAAATTTCAGAATTCTCCAGCTTGCAGGTTTTTCCCAAATAAGAAAAATATTCACAATGGAAAGAACATATCCATTCTCTAAAAAAGAGAATTATATCTGAAGCGGAGTAGGATTTCCCTTTTTCAAAAATATAGAGGCACATGTTAAAAAAAGTAAGACTGGAATATTATATAACAAAAGGTATCACTGTTTATCTCTTTTGCTGATGATTAAATGTTACCGTCTTTTGAAACTGTCTAAGTTTTCTACAATGAACATGAATTATTTTTGTAATAAATAACCCAATACAGAAGAATATGCCAATAATCATGCTAAGTGAAATAAGTCAGAGAAAGAAAAATACCATATCATTTCACTTATAGGTGAAATATAAAAAATCAACAAATAAAACCTGACTATACAGAGAACCAATTGGTGGCTGCCAGAGGCAAGCTGGGGGGGGGGGGACACTAAGAGTTATAAACTTCCAGTCATAAAATTAATAAATTACAGAGATGGAAGCATTACAGGATAGGAAATATAGTCAATAATGTTGTGCTAACATTGTACGGTGTCAGATGGTGACTACACTTACTGTGGTGAGCACTGAGTAATGTATAAAATTGTTGAATTGTTATGTTACACACCTGAAACTAATATAACATTGTATGTTAATTATGCTTCAATCAAAAAATAAATAGAAAGGAATGGAACTCATGTAAGCTCTCTAAAAAAATTAAATTGTCTAAGCTTTCTACAATGAACATGAATTATTTTTGTAATAAGTAAAAAAGCCAAGATAGAAGACTATGCCAACAATTATGAAATATTAGGATGAATATACTGGTACAAATACTCAAATGAATTTGTAGTTGATTAGAGACTAATCTGGAGAGAAGTGGATTGTTTTTTCTGTTAAGAGTACCACTAAAATTTCTCTATATGTTCTAAATTATATATTAGAAGTGAGGATACTAGGCCTAGAGGGGTGTGTCTGAGAAGCTTCAGGAGGAAGGAACTTCCCCAGAGACACAGGGAAGTAAGCCCAAAATTAAACAGGTTGAATAGTCTGACAGTAACTGTATTTCATATTCATCATGTCCACATCCTTTTTGGTGTTAAAATACAAGCTAATGCAAAAGTGACTTCCGAGTTTACAGCTCTGATCATTTTCTAACATGAGCTATTTCTGGCTACAGGCACTTGCCCTTCATAAAAATTAGTCATGTTACACAGACACAGTTGGGGGCAGGGTCCATTTGAATGAGTGACTCATAAGTTTTCTATAGATAACACAAAAATTCTTTCCAACAATACACCAGCAGGGAATACTTGAACACTTGTGGAGGTAGACCCAAAAGACAACGAAGCCAAGTGCTTTACAAATGGAAAGGTCAACGATAGTTTTGCAGTATGATCTACAGCCAGAAACGGCAACACACATTGGTCAAGTTAAAGTAATGGAAAAAAAGTTCCCTTTCCAGCTCACAGCTTTTCATGAGTAATTTCATAGCTCTACAGCGCTATGAATCACTGTGCAAGTACACATACTCGAGACTGTCAGAAAGTTAACTCAGGGCACAAGCCTTCAATGGCATAAAATCTGACTGCCTGGTGATATAAACTCTTGAATATTTAGGGGTAAGATGATCCAATTTAGTCAGTTCCTGTGTATTTATTCCTCTTGTTTCCTGTTTCTCAGCTTCTTATTTCACAAATGTCCTCACCAGAGAAAGGAAGCGAAATTCAAACCAATCAATTTATTTCCTTGTTAGCATTTTTGGTCAAAGTGTGTGGGAAGTGGAAGCAAAACAAAGTTCTGACATTCCCACTGATTTTTTTTTTTTAAGATTTTATTTATTTATTAGTTAGAGAGAGAGCAAGCGAGCACAGGCAGACAGAGAGGCAGGCAGAGGCAGAGGGAGAAGCAGGCTCCCTGTCGAGCAAGGAGCCCGATGTGGGACTCGATCCCAGGAAGCTGGGATCATGACCTGAGCCGAAGGCAGCCGCTTAACCAACTGAGCCACCCAGGAGTCCCTCCCACTGATTTTAATTATCCTTTTTAACCTTATTCCCACTACCATGTACAGATGGAAACTAAAACTCTTTAATATTTGGGAGGAAAATGGGATTTGAGAAGCTTTCCTAATCCATTAGTTAGAAAGGTGTCCTTGGGCTAATTTCAGGTCACTGAATGTTCAGAAACCATGAAGAACAATTTTAAGTCACTGAAATTTTAGCAAACACAAAAATATTTGGGGGACTCAAAATGTAGCTATAAAGTTCCAAATGTTTAAAAGTCCAATAGTCTCTCAGTCATAAGTAGTTCCCACCTGCTCTACTCAGATATATTAGACTTTAGGCAAATTTGGCAAATATGAAAGTATCATTCTATTTGTATACACTGTATCAAACCACTGCGGGGGGTGGGGGTGGGGGGGTGCCTGGGTGGCTCAGTGGGTTAAGCCTCTGCCTTCCGATTGGGTCATAATCTCAGGGTCCTGGGATCGAGCCCCGCATCCGGCTCTCTGCTCAGTAGGGAGCCTGCTTCCCCCCTCCCGCCCCCCGCCTGCCTCTCTGCCTATTTGTGATCTCTGTCTGTCAAATAAACAAATAAAATCTTAAAAAAAAAAACCTATTGTGACTTTTGACTACCATGAAGAACAGATGAGATATTTAACAATCCATGGTGGGGGGGGAAGGGCCTGATTTGTAGCATTTGCCTACTTCCTTGGTGTAAATTTTCCCACTAGTCAATTTTAATCTACCAGCTTGACATCCCCAAATGAGGAATTGGGAAGATATGAGCAGAAGCACACCATTTTCTAACATTTCCACCACATAATACATGTGGATAACCTAAGAGCACAGATAACAGTTAAATGTAGTAAAAAACTAGGAAGTGATGAGGTTTGAATACTTACTACCTTTGTTTTTAAGTTACATTTTATTTTAAATATAATAAAATTTAAAAGTTGCTCCTCCAGAGCTGGTATGGACTAGATTCGGCACAGCACTGAGAGCGGCTCTGGACTTACCAAGAATACGTGCTCAAATATCTGGGTAGGGCTATCCATTTGACCAAGGATCACTATCATTTCATTATCTATAAATTCCTTGAATTCTCGTAAGTTGCACACCATTTGCATTTCCAACTCAGTTCGTATCTGAAACAAGGAGGGCATATTTTACTAATCTCTGAAAAGTATCTCTGTGCTTTCAATCACTCACGATTTCCAACCCCATTCCTACTATCCCACACTCCTAGCCTTGGAACAAGGGGAACTCAAGGTCTCTTACCTCTTTGGATGTGATATTCTCCAAATCCTTCTGCATCATTATCTCCCTTAATTTGGTTTTAATTAATCTTTCTGTTCGCTCACGTTCAGTTGGTCTGAGGAGAGAAATGATGATTTTTCTTAGGCAGGAATTTGACTAGGTTAATGAATGTGCCATTTGATTTTACTTCCAAATTGGCAGACCTTCCCTCTATTACCCTCTATTATATTCTGGGGGCATGGCAAAAAAAAAAAAAAAAAAAAGAAAGAAAAAGAAAAAGAAAAAAATTTTTTAAAAAGTTTCTTTTCACAATGTATAGAATGTAAATGTGTAGAAATTATTACTTGAAGAGGATGTACATGTCTAAAAGCCCTTAAATATATCCACATGCATCTATGAAGGAATAAAGACAAAAAGCTATTCTGTGTATACCACTTTAATGCAGAATCACAGCCATACTGTTTCATCAAGTACTCCTGACTACCACTCGTGGAGCTAGAATACCAAGCTGAGTAGAACAGTGGTATGACCCACTGATGGAACTGGGTCTTCTGTAGGTAGCTTAATATGCCACTGAATGCTGACCATTCATTGCTATCGTTCTAGGAGACAGGAAAGACAAAAGAATGATTTCTACCTTCTTCATTGAGGCAAATTCACTCCAAAATGGGTTTTTAAGGATTAACTACCCAGAGTACTTTCATCTAAAATGTGTTTCTTTTCATAAAAGCTCTCATAACATCTCTGTGAAACTGTTATCCCCATTTTACAGATAAAGGAAATAAAGAGCTGAAAGGTTAAATGACATGCCAAAGATCACATACACTGGCAGGAGAACCAGCATTCTCAGCCCAGCCTAACACTCTACCTGCAGGATTATGTTGCTTCCCTTAATCTTCTGACTCTTAAAAATAAAATTACCCTTGGAACTTTAATAGAAATTAAACTACAAAGTCGATTCTCCAATTACTAGAAAGGTATTGGTTCATTGTAACTGGATGCTTCTCTCTAAAAGCACTATTTCATATTATGCAGAATTTGAGTGAGGCTGACAAAGAGGACTTTCTGTCTCATCTTTCCCTCTTACCTCCTCAAGAAAGGTATCTGCTCTGCACCTCCTTATTTGGAGATGGAAATGGACTAAGCCTTCAGGCATCCTGCCTGCCCTTGCTGCCTATGGCCTTATCACTGGCTGCAAAAATAGCTTCGGTAATCTCCAAAGATGGCTGCTCTGACCTCACAACCTTGGGGCTCCCCACCACTTGGGCTCATAGTTTCTCATGAGCCCTGCAGAATACAGATAATGCCTGTGCCTTTTCCCTATCTGCCAATGCATCCCTGTCTTGACAGGGATAATTCTTAATCATGCTCCTCACCATTTTTCCTAGATATAGCTAATGACAAAAAGTGATACATTTCGGTCATCCAATAAAAAATACTGATAGAAACAAATTTTACCACCCATGTACATGAGTTATATTCCCAGTTAGCAATCTTTCTCTTAATCTTTCACAATACTTCTCTGGGACAGAGTGGTTTGGGAGCAGACACACCTGGGTTTTAAACCCAGTCCTGCTACTTCCCAGTGGTATGACCCTGAACAAATTTCTTTCTCTGAGTGGGTTTCCCTTTCTATAAAATTAGGATAAAAATCACATCACCTCATAATAATCATATCTGCCTCATGAGGTTCTTATGAGGATTAAATGAGGTACCATGTATGAAAAGCTTGACATAATATTTGACATACACTGGAGGCACTATACACATATGTTCCCTTCTTCCCCTTCCTTGTATTTCAAAATACAAACTTTATTTGCAGTAGAGTACTTAAATCCATTTTGGCACATATTTTCCCTGTATGCTCAGCATTTTTTTTTTAGGCGTTCTAGTCAATTTAGGGAGGAGGAAGGAATGGAAAAAACATTATAATACAAATACACTTTCTTGCTCAATTTTACTAGACAAAAATTCGGAAAATATGTAAAACACAAAGAAAAACAAAATCCCTGCATCAGAGATTATCATTTTATATTATTATTATTTTATGATAATATTATAATATTATGACCTACAGCTTTTCAGTCTTTCTGTGTCAAACATTTGATTAGTAAATGTTACATACTAAGAGGTAACATTTAATGAGCTTCTACTATGAGCCAGGGACTCATAGTTACATACTAAGAGGTTATATGAGCTTCTACTATGAGCCAGGGACTACTCTTTACATCACTCTTTTTGCTTGGGGATAGAGATAGATTATGGCCAATTTCCTTTCCTTTTCTTTCTTTCTGATGTAATATCCAAATTTTCTTTAACAAAATCATAAGAAATGAAAAGAAGGGTTTTCTCTGTCTCATGTAAATCTGGTTTAGAATGTCCATTTTTGAGCCAGATGAGACATCCATTCCTTTGATACCCATCAACCAGCTATAAAGCATGAACTTAGTAACATTTTCCAAGATTCTGAAAGCCAGACTAATCCTTATCTTTCAACTGTGGGATCTTCAAAGGTCTAGGGCTAATGAAAAGGAGGTCCTAGTATCAGTAACACCCTATGCAAAAAGCTTCCACTGCTTTTTCGCTTGCTCTGTTCACATAATTCTTGGAAATTTCACCGTTTCTAGTAAAAATAAGTTCACACTTTTATCCAAACTAAGCATTTTCGTAAAAGAAACAAAAAAACCCCGTGAACTGTTTTGGTATCCATTTAGGAATCTGAAGGTGAAGGTTTGTATGGTCAGATAATAAGTAACTACTCTCCTTTCCTAGTTATAGAATAGCTTGGAAGTGTAGAAAGATCAATTCAAAGCGAAATAAACATCTTGATTAATTTTGAAAATAAGTCACATAAGTTTCAACATAGACCTAAAAAGGAAAAAACATCAACTTCACCTCAGACCTTTATCCAACTCACAGTACACCAGGGAGATTTGATAAAATCTCACTGACAAAGACCCAACAAGGCAACGGTAGGGCTGAGTCAAAGACTTGAATTATAAATTATTTTTTTAAAAGTTTTTCCAGGGGTGCCTGGATGGCTCAATGGGTTAATGCCTGCCTTCGGCTCAGGTCATGATCTCAGGGTCCTGGGATCGAGCCCCACATCGGGCTCTCTCCTTGCTGGGGAGCCTGCTTCCTCCTCTCTCTCTGCCTGCCTCTCTGCCTACTTGTAATTTCTGTCTGTCAAATGAATAAATAAATAAATAAATAAGTCTTAAAAAAAAAAAAAAAAAAAAAAGTTTTTCCAGAACCCCAGTTCAAGCAGGAGGCGAAACCTACTGAAGCCCAAACTGACCGATTCGAAAACATTCCTACTGGGACTCTACGAGGTGGTCAAGGTTGTGAAAAACAAGGGACGACTGGGAAGCTGTCACAGACCAGGGGCGCCAAAGACCGGCAAGGTCACAAAACTGGGAAGCTGTGTAAGTTTGAGTATAGAGATTACTGGGTATAGAGATTACTTAAAAATAGAATCTTAAAACAAAACAAAACAAAACAAGAAAGCTTCTGTGTCATTAATTTGCTTACCAAATACTTCTTTCACAGATAATGCAAAGACAGACTTCAGCCTAACTCCCTTTAAACTCAAATGTCAAATTGGTGGAATCTGAATGGGATTTTATGGTATAGCAATTCTTTACTATGGAGATTCCATTGTGCCCAGGAGTGAAACTCCTTAGGCCTTTGCAGACAACAGAAAGAATAGGGTTCTTTGTGTGGCAGATGTGTAGTGCAGACATTGACTAATATCACTGGATAAGATTAATTCTCCAAGAGGAGGGATTAGGGAGGAACATGTTGCTTACAATCTCCCGATATAACAGAAAACACTTCAGTGATCCTGAGTTAGCTGACTTACATGTCTGTGAAGAGAGCTGGAGAGTCAGGCCGGTGGGACTGCACATCCTGCATAGCATTCCATTCATTGACTGATGACTGATCTGAATTGATGTGGCTCTCGTAATAACTCACCCAGGTGAGAAACAGGCTGCCTGGGTAGTAGTTATGCATTCTGGCCACTTCACAAGCCTTGTGTAAACTCTGTAGTGCAGACCTGAAAGATACGCTGGGAAATGAGCACTGTAGAACTGTGGAGACATCAAAAAGCCAATAATCCATGTGTACCCAAAACTCTTTCAATTTTTAAATCTTATAGAATTTGGCCTCTGGAGAATCTATTCCCTGGAATTTAAGGTTCTCTGATTCTGATTATATTACCTATTCATAGCAATTGGCTAGACACTTCTTGCTGATGCATTTACTAGGGATGGGGGTAGAGAGTGGCAGGAGAACTGACTACCCACCAATGAAAAATAGGTCTGGGTACCTCTGGAGCTCATGATTCTGTAGTTGAAACCATGCTGTGGGGTATGCTGTATCACTACAGAATTAAAGATCTCAACGATTTACTATATAAATATTTGTTTCCCTTGGCACAGAATCATCTTACAGCGTACATGTCCTATGATTCTTAGAGGATCCACAAAGATCACATAGATAGATGTCCCTAAGCCTTGAGGACATGTCCTTTCATGCCCAAGAAGTACTAATCTAAAGACATTTAACAGTCTTGCTGCTTTAGTCTCCCAGTCTCCTTAAACCATTTATTCATACACTTGAGCCACTTTCTAAGAATAGCTCTGGTTATGCTAATTAAATCTCTGACCATGAACTCAGAACCCAAGAAGGGTAAACAAAACTGAAAGTAACCCCCGCTTTTTTTCCTTCTTTTTCTTTTCTTTTTTATTTGAGAAGAACCTTTTTAGTTATATACTTGGGAAAGTATATTCTTGGCTAAAGCCAGAAATGTTAGGAAATTAGTTACATAAGAGCGAGGATCATTCTATATTTTGTTAATGGATGTATCTCCAGTGCCTATTAAGAATGCCTAGTTCATGGGGCTCCTGGGTGGCTCAGTGGGTTAAAGCCTCTGCCTTTGGCTCAGGTCATGTTCCCAGGGTTCTAGGATGGAATCCCGCACCAGGTTCTCTGCTCCGCAGGGAGCCTGCTTCCTCCTCTCTCTCTGCCTGCTTCTCTGCCTACTTGTGATCTCTGTCTGTCAAATGAATAAATAAAATCTTAAAAAAAAAAAAAAAAAGAATGCCTAGTTCATAGTTGGAGCACAGTCACTATTTGTTAAATGAAATGTCTTATTAGCTAAAAGCTAAAGGCTCTCTCCTACAGGAAGAGGATATTATTATTATTATTTTTAAAGATTTTATTTATTTATCTGACAGAGCAGAGAGCCCGATGCAGGACTTGATCCCAGGACCCTGAGATCATGACCTGAGCTGAAGGCAGAGGCTTAACCCACTGAGCCACCCAGGCGCCGCCAGGAAGAGTATGATATTATGAGAGAATTCCATATGCAATCCATTTACATCTTTCTTTGAAAAATGCCGTTTAATTCCCCCCCCCCAACAAAGGTGATCCATGCTAACTTTAGAAAATTTAGGGAATTTAAGTAAAAGACAGAAATATTCTGTAGTCTGACCATTGAGAAATAACCACTGTTAAAGTTTTAGTAGAGACTTTCCTAGTCTTTTTCTCTATGCATATATCTATAATAAAGATATGACCACATTCTACATACATTATATTTTTATTTCTTTCTTAAAAAGATTTATTTATTTATTTTAGAAAGAGAGAGCAGGGCAGTGGTAGAAGGAGAGAGAGAATCTCAAGCGGACTCCCCACTGGGTGCAGAGCCTGACACAGGACTTGATCTCACAACCCTGAGATCATGACCTGAGCCGAAATCGAGAGTCGGACGCCCAAACAACTAAGCTACCCAGGTGCCCCTCTACATACATTTTAAAGTTGATTTTAGTTTACATCTTCTCATCAACATCTATGTCAATATTCTTCAATTAGATTATTTTAAAAGTTCTATAATTTGATTCCTATTTTTCAGACATTTAAATTGTCTTCCATTTTTTGCTATTATTACAACACTGACAAACATTCTTATAGTTAAAAATTTTGCACATATCCACAATTATTACCTTAGGATAAATTCTCAGAACTAAAATTACTGGGTCAAAAGGGCATGCAAAATGGTAAAGCATATTGGCAAATTATTCTCAAGAAAGGTTGTTCCAATTTATTCTCCTACCAACTACAAGTGACAATGTCTGTTCCTTGAGTCCTTGTCAATCCCGTATAATGTAAATTAAAACATAAGATAATTAGCAATCTGATAATGGAAAAACATTTCAGTCCATTTCTATCAAGGAAACATTTTTCCTTAAAAAAAAAAAAACAAAGTTGCAGATTCTTTTAAGATGCCCTCTATTATTCAAAGTGGGCTAAATTCTCAGAGAAGTTTATCAAATTCTCAGAGAATTCTCTGTGAATTTCAGTTTCATTACATAGATTTAGAGGTAAGGGCGCCAGCTAAGTGCAACGTAGAGGACAGTCAGTGCATGTTGTCTTCAGCCAGGAAAACTGTGCTTCAAAAGCATATGCACATGTGTCTGGGGCAAGGTCCCTAAAATACACTCAAGGCTTAGTTACCTCAGATACTTCAGCTGCATATGGGAGTGGGAGGCTACAGTAACTACCTTCCTGTGAAGGAAACACCTGGTCTAAATGCCACTTTGATCCACAGATCATCTTTTTTCCTGTGACTTCAAGTTCACTACTCCCCAGATGGCACACCAAAAAGTTTATTCTGAATAAGCTAACAGAAGTAGGACTAGTCAGTTTGGTTCAAAGATTGAACCAGGTTATTACTTGAATCTTCCTTCATTGTCTTAAGAATTAAGACAATGCTTTGTACTCTTCCTCAAAATGTAACAGAAAACACTGTCACTTATGGGACTTATGCTGTTTGGTTTTACTTGGGAATAGGAATAGACATGTCAGTTGCCTTTAAAGGAGGATTAGTCAAGGAAGGTAAAAGTTTTCCATGAGAAAACTTTTATTTCTCTGTGAAATGTGTCCTAAATCTAAAAATCTGGTTTAAACACATGACCTGTAACTCTTCCCACCTCAATTACTGCATGAAATGATAAGATTCTTAAGTTCAGTTGACTGTCTTATGAGGCTCCCACCTCAAGTCTATCAATCCTATTATTCAAGGGCAAGTGAGCTCCCTGGAGTCTTTTTTCAGGCTCCTTTATTTCCTGTTTGTCTTTTGTTCTGTCCATTCTGCTCCTCATGAGGACTTCTACTACAGAACAGGCAACTGAACGAGAAACTGAAATTCAAATCCTTAATTCAGAGATAGACTCTGAATCTCAGAATCACACCACTCCATTCACCATTATATTAAATCATTTTTCTAGATATCTAGAGTAAGAGAGTAAGAGTCTATGCTGCATAAATGGAAAAGATGCTCTCAGGCCGGCCTGGTATGTATGTAACCTCTCCAAAACTTCAGCTTTCTCAGCACTTATTAGTGCTAAAATATTATTTTGAGGGAGTTGGTGTAATGATTAGATATAATCCATGTAATGCACAATATCTGACACATAGTTAAGTAGCCACAAAGTGTTAGCACACCACCTCGTGATTATTAACATCTATAATGTTTAGGCTTTATTTGCATTATGCAGTCTTGCAAACAGTCATTAGCAATTTTAATGGAAACTTATCTATCAATAATATCCCTGATTACCCTAAGAAATTGAACACTAATGCACTGTAGTAGTGTGATGTTCTAGATTTGGCTCTAGACTGGGGCTAACTTAGTCAATGTGTCCCTATAAAATTGTTCCAGCCAGCAATCTGATTCATTAAGTATCTTCCAGAGTCTAAGAACACCTCTGAATTTCACTTGTTCACCAAGGCTTAAGGTCTTCCACTATGATAATTTGAAATAATTTGAACTCCTAGGACATCTTTAACTATGAGCGCCACACAAACAGATCACACAAAATCTTAAACACATAAACAGATCATACAGCATTTTCATAAAGAACTGTACTATTTCAAATACTATTACTCACAAAATATTGCCCCAATAATATATTTAAAACTTTCATAGGAAAAAAACCTTTCACAGAGACATTAAAATTCCTCTTACCACATTGCCTGTACAGATACAGGTTTGAATATGTGCACTCTGTTATCCGTTGATACACTGAACCCACTAAGGAAAAAAAAAAAAAAGAATGAGATAAAAATCCACAAATGAGCATATGTTACTTCAGTTATGAGTTTTCAAGGTTATTTCTCAGGCTAGCAACTGCTGGCTCAATAGAAGAAATCATCAGACACTTCATGCAGAAGTTAGAGTATAGGGCTTGACTAAAAAGCTTCAACAAATTGTCTGATTTTATCTACCAAGCAAAATGAATGGACTCCCACACTGGAGTTAGGGAATTATATAGTTTCCCAGCTGTAGTTACAGACAAACTGTTCTATATATTTCTGTTTGGAAGTCTTGTGGGTTCATAGCAAACCTGACCCTGGTTTTACAAACTGGAGCAAACATCTTGGTCTCTTGGGGACACATTCTAAAAACACCAGGAGGTGGGGGTGGAGGGTCACTGGAAGGAACTGGCACAAGAGAGGGGTTATACTGTAGGCTGACAGCTGGCAGAGGCGGCACGAGGTTATTTGAAACAGAACATATCATCCTCTGGGAGAGCATTGCAACAGTCCCACATGCTCAGATTAAAGAGTGAGCCAACAAACTAGTTTTTCTTTGTTTGGATTCTTACTGTAGTCAGCCTAGAAGAAGAGAAGTGAGAGGCCCCGGTAAGTTAAGTCGTATTTTTAACTCCACTTTACAAAACAGGAGTTTAAAAGGACTCAGTGAGTTGCTGACATGACAGTTTACTTGGGCACACTGGGCCTCCCACTGAGCTTAATGAATGGGCATTAAGATGGAACTAAGATGGAACCCCACCTCTTGGCTTTCTATAAGGAGAATAAAAAGGGAAAGCTCTTACCCATCACCATCCAAATGAATTAGGGTATCACTCCAGAGGGGCAGGACTAAGCCCATGGTACAAGTGCTACTGCAAGAGAAGAAATAGTCCAAAGGTTAATTCCTGCTATTCTAGGAAGCAGTTCTTGATTGACTCTTTCAACACAAAGATAAAGCCCCTAAACTCTAAATTCTGGCATGTTAGAATGGAGGAATTTCTATCATATAACTATCAATCCAATGCATGTGCTCTGGAGCTGTATCAGACAGGTGGTTAGTCAGGTCCTTATGTAATTAATAACGAAAACTTACTGACTGAGCTCCTTGTATTGCTATCTCAAAAATGGCCACTGTCTAAAAAATCCAGGTGATTGCTACTGACTTGTGATCGGCAGGTTTCACCCCAAGGTCACAGCATCCTACTCAACTCCAAAAATAATTTCTAATGCCAAGAACTATTGCTGGTTCCTGAAGACCTCTGAATACAGAATTTGCTCAAATTTAATTCTGAGGTTTATGTATATTTATTGAACACCAATTGGGAAATAGTGTCTCTATCATACCACCCCTCTGGACAACTGTAATCTACCCCAGACCCCTGCCACTTTCTCTCCCTTTTTTTTTTTTTTTAATTTATTTATTTGACAGAGGTCACAAGTAGGCAGAGAGGCAGGCAGAGAGAGAGGGGAAAGCAGGCTCCCAGCCAAGCAGAGAGCCCGATGCGGGGCTCGATCCCAGGATCACGACCTGAGCTGAAGGCAGAGGCCCTAACCCGCTGAGCCACCCAGGCACCCCCAACTTTCTCTCCTTAAGGCTGCCATAAACCATTTTCCCTTTCCACTCAGTCTCCCAAAGGCTCTGACACCCTCTCCTTGCCCATGTATCCAGAAAAGCAGCACTGTATAGTAGAAGGAAAGATAAGTTTCCTTATCTAAGAAAACCGAATAAGGGGCGCCTGGGTGGCACAGTCGTTTAGCGTCTGCCTTAGGCTCAGGTCATGATCCTAGGGTCCTGGGATGGAGCCCCGCAATAGGCTCCCTGTTGGCAGGAAGCCTGCTTCTCCCTCTTTCACTCTCCCTGCTTGTGTTCACTCCCTTGCTGTATCTGTCAAATAAATAAACAAAACCTTAAAAAAAAAAACCATAAAAAATACTATCTTGACTGGGCTGTTTTTGAAGTTTAAATTAGATAACACAGTAAGAAATGCATATAACAGAACCAAACATATAATAACTACCACTTATCGGGCAGTTATACTTCGTCAAAATATCTAGATTTGATCCTTTTCACGATTTCAATTCCTTTTGAGAAGTTATTTACCCTCTCACATCCTTAATTTCTTCATCTTAAAACGCAGTTAACAAAACCTACTTTCATAGGGATATCATAAATATTTTAAAGTGAAACAATACATATGAATGTGTTGTCATTTAAAACAAATGTTGAATATGAATTTTTAGTGAATGAGTGCTCTAATACAACTAAAACTGACTTGGGGTGCGGGGAGAAGGAGGGACATCATGAAAATGCATTGAAAACAGCATGAGGAATACCAAGCTTTTGCTACTGGAGTCACTGCAGGGCTAACAAAGGCTGTTCCCTAGGTGGGCTGTGTCTTATGCTTTGTACTGTACTTGCTTGCCTGTGTTACTCAACACTGAACACAGTGTGCTCCACTAGAGATTCCAGAATTCAAAAGAATCAAATTAAGATTGCAACAGGTTATCCACATTGGAAGGCTGGGCCTGAATTCCAGATGCAGAGCTATCATGCAAGAATCCAAGAGGGAGGAAGACAGCTCAACCACTATTTTTGCTGAGTAGATGAGGTGAGCAAAAGGAAAACTTGTTTCAAAGACAGCTTCCCAAAATGGAGCGGGGTTATTTTCAGAGTAGTTCCTTTTTCTTTCTCTCCTTTCCTTCCTTCCTTTCTTTTTTTTTTTTTAAGTAAGTGCTTAGCCAGGTTCCTAGCAACAAGTATAGTTTGGATATAAATATGAAGGGTTTATAGCCTGATGACAAATCTTAAAATTAAGTAACTACAGAAGAAAACACAGATGATCCAAAAGAATGTGATCTGTGAGCTTGTGATCAGATCCCAGTTCAACTTGGACAAGTGACAGTATACAGGAACCAAATATCACATGTTCAGCTTATACTCAGGTCAGGCTGCTTCTTTACATTGAGCAGCTTTTTCACACAACAGGAAAAAGAGGCCTGAATTAGGCACACCTATAATTTTTATCTAATTTACCTTGAGTTTCATGAGATTTTTCTCCTTTAAAGTATAGGTACTTATTTTAGTAGATACTCATCCCAGTCAACAAATATTTATTGAGTGCCTATATGTACCAGACATTTCAAGGTGTTGGGGGTACAAAGAAAAATTATAAAGCACAATAAAAATATTATTTTATGATTTGAAATATATTCAGTGCAATTTGGATACCAAGGTTACATTGTATATTAAAAATTTATTACTTAAAATATAACACAATACTAAAAAATTATTATCAGAATATAACATAATACTTAAAAATACTATAAAAAGGCTAAATGAACTTGTGTATCATATCTTAATAACTATTTGGGGAGAAATGTCATAAACAATCTGGGTTCTACTTTGGCTTACTACTGTTTTGAAACATCAACTTTTTATATTCTCAGATATAAAATGATACAAACTCCTTCAAAAACAGTTGAGCTAGAAATGATACTAGATTATGTGAGCGCCAATATTCTGAAGAGGGCAGCACTTTTCTTAACTGTCCAAGGAGCTCATTCACAGAATATTGATGGGAATTCATAATACCAAGTTTACCAAACAGAATGAAAACTAGTTTCTATAGCTTTTCACATAACATTTTTGTCTTCCATAAAATAAAATTTTCATTTTTTAGATATGATTCAGGCAGAACCATTACCGAAGATAGACACAGTTCAGTGAGGATAAATTATTGAGCACCCATATTAGTAAACATTATTTATGATTTCTGGCAATGTTTACAACAAAGTGAAAGAGATAAGATTACACATCTGATTTCTTACACACTGGGTCAGAAGAATCTGAAGTTGTTGCTTTGTATCTCTAGGGGAAGGCTCAAGTGAAGTTTCCAAGCAGTCCCAGTTCCTTTTATGGGGTTTCCAAGGCAGGAGTCAGGAAGAACCAAAGGAAATAGGATATAGAGTAGCACTGTCCAATTGAACTTTCTGCAATGATGGAAATGTTCTATATATGTACTGTCCATTAACATAGCCACGAGTCCCATATAGCTAGAGTACTCGAAATGTGGCTAGTTGTGATTGAGGAACTGAAATTTAAATTTTGTTTAATTTTAACTTCTTTAAATAGCCACCATGTGGTGTTGCTACTGAATGGGACAGTGTAGATCTAAAGAGATAAAAATCTAAATCAGAGGTCTTAAAATACTAATGAATGTAGGCAAGGTAGGTGCTCTTAAAGGATAAATGCTTACTGAAAGGTCTATTGCTTAGCTAATACCAGAGGTTAAACCCATGCAGGAGAAAACCTAAATATGGTTTACAAGCCTGTGCAATTTCAGAGCATACAATTAAAGGCTGTAAAAGTTATACAAGGTAACAACTCTGGCCTTGTGATCCTTGTGAAACCACAAATAATTTTCAGGTTGACTATACAAGTTTAGGTAAACACTTGTTTGGGAAACCTAATGACAGTGTGATTCTTTTCCTCCCAACATCATGACAATTAGAATCACTCCTAGTCTCTTCTTTGTGGCTAAATTCTCCCAGGCCTGGGTCACACTGCTAGCTACTACTCCACAGTTCCATTCTAGTTTCAAACCAGGAAGTCAAATGCTTTGAGACATCTGGCAGGATTTCCTGAAGCTTATTATTTAGAGTACAAAGATCTGCTTAGCCACATTCCACAGTCTTCCCAAGGTTTATCCAGAAGAAGTGGGAATATAAAAAAGGAGAGCAATAAACTTTAGGTACACAAAAGAGCCAGGTTCTGAGTGTGGTATGATACCCTTAATTATAAGATGCAAAGTGCTGCTAAAGCCAAAGGTGCAGGAGTATAAAAGGTTCTGTTCTGAGTTTAAAAAAATCAATTCCCTCCCACCCTTTTAACTCAGAAGAAGGAAAAAGGAAGCAAAACATTTGGTAAAAGCCAAGGTGTAAGGCCAGGAATAAATACAAGAGATTAGAGTTAAAGTGGGATCTCTTTGAACCCAAGATCTACTGGTACACTATCACAAAGAGTATGCCATGCCCTAGAATCAGCAAAGTGAATCATTACTGCTTAAAATAAAGTTAACTACAAAGGTAACACAGCTTTTTATTCCTGGAGATATAAGTTTAAGTTACTTATATTTAAACAATTTAAATCATTTATATTCATTACCATCTAAGGATGAGAGGAATGTAAGGAATAGTGATAAATTAGGAACCAAAGACATTCATTGATCATTTTCATCTTTCAGGACTGTATGGCTAAGATACTTTTGTGCTCCCCGGTTTTAGGCATTGAACTTGAAGAGTTCAATGAATAGCATGAAGAGTTGAAGAATAGCATGAGATGCTTTTGTAGTAACTCAAAAGGCAACTGGAATAGTTATTTAAAAAGGAGTTTTCTCATCCTTCCTTTTGTGGTACCATACCTGTCATTAGAAGAGAAATCCATTCCTAGGACGATGCTTTCTTCAGTGTCTTGTCTACCATTGGTTGAAACCACTACCATATAGCGTGTTCTATTTTGGTAAGTACTTTCTAGTCTTACAGCCTGGAAGTTAAGAGACAACAGATGTATTAGGAAATGTAGAAGGTCAGCTTTAGATCACTCAACCTCCTTTTACATCAGCATCTTAAAGCATGTTCAGAAAGACTTAAATTCTAATTCCAGCTCATGTATTAACTATGAAACCTTCAGTAAGTTACTAAATTAATTAGAGGGAGATACAATAATATCTATCCCACTGGATTATAAGAATCATATGAAATAGTGTATGTTTATAAAGCACAGTGCTTGTCATATAGTAACAGTTCTACAAATATTGGCTACTAGCATAATTTATAATAATAGCAACTACAGGGGCACCTGGGTGGCTCAGTGGGTTAAGCCTCTGCTTTTGGCTCAGGTCATGATCTCAGGGTCCTGGGATTGAGCCCCGCATAGGGCTCTCTGCTCAGCAGGGAGCCTGCTTCCTTCTCTCTCTCTGCCTGCTTCTCTGCCTACTTGTGATCTCTGTCTCTCAAGTAAATAAAAAAAAAATTAAATAATGGCAACTACCAGGGCATGTTCTCTTTTACAGATTTTATTTATTTATTTGACAGAGAAAGACACAGCAAGAAAGAGAGCACAAGCAGGGGAAGTGGGAGAGGGAGAAGCAGGCTTCCCGCTGAACAGGGAGCCTGATCTGGGGCTCGATCCCAGGACCCCGGGATCACAACTGGAGCCAAAGGCAGATGCTTAAAGTCTGAGCCACCCAGGTGCCCCTTGACAGAAATTTCTAATTGGGATTCTTTCAGTGCTTCTCAGAGTCTCCTCTCCCTCAATTCTGTCACTAATCCCAAAGTAGCCAGGTGAAGAGAAAAAGATTCGCAGTCACACAGCTTAAGTGAGCCATTTAGCAAGGAAGAGGTGAGACTCTCGTGGCTATCTTTTTGTTTCTATTCTGATACTCCTAGGAAAAGCTGGGGAAGCACAAAAGGCAGAATTGGCCACAATAAAGCTTGTTTCTTTTTCTTTTTTTTTTAAGATTTTATTTATTTATTTGACAGACAGAGATCACAAGTAGGCAGAGAGGCAGGCAGAGAGAGAGAGAGAGAGAGAGAGAGAGGAAGCGGGCAGGGCTCCATCCCAGGACCCTGGGATCATGACCTGAGCCAAAGGCAGAGGCTTTAACCCACTGAACCACCCAGGTGCCCCAAAGCTTGTTTCTTTTTTTTTTTTTTTTTTTAAAGATTTTATTTATTTATTTGACAGATGGAGATCACAAGTATACAGAGAAGCAGGCAGAGAGAGAGGAGGAAGCAGGCTCCCTGCTGAGCAGAGAGCCCGATGCGGGGCTTGATCCCAGGATGCTGGGATCATGACCTGAGCCAAAGGCAGAGGCTTTAACCCACTGAGCCACCCAGGCACCCCCAAAGCTTGTTTCTAATAGAAGCTGATAAAACAAGAATGTAATGCCGACCATTCTGATTTCAAGTACACAGGTAGAGAGCTGTATTACTAACTTGATGTTCCATAAAGTTAACGGAGTATTTCAAACCAAATTCATTTGTGAGACTCTAAGAAAAACTAATATTAAATGGATGAAGGTCTAACCCTAGGGGGCTGGGCTAAATGAACATTATGGATATAGATATGGATAGCAGTAAATGCACATAAGGAGGACTGGAAGATAGCATGAATTCTCTGATTCTAGGAATTAAATTAAAATATTAATCAGAAACCCAGTGCAGGTGAACTAGAATTTTTAAAAATTATTTTTATTAACATATAATGTATTATTTGCCCCCGGGGTACAGGTCTGTGAATTATCAGGCTTACACATTTCACAGCACTCACCACAGCACATACTGAACTAGAATTTTTTATAATCAAATCTCAGATATTATTACATATCTAAACCTGGGCTTGCCTCAGCAAGCTCTGAGCTAACTGTTCAGTTTCCTGAATATGTTAGAGGCTCCTTTATTCTCTGTCAAGGCTCAAATACAATGGAACTGGAACAGCTGAACTCTGCTCCTGATAATTTGTATACAGCTTCTACACCAAATAGTGGCAACTGGTTGGTTAAGCTAAAACTGATAAAAGGAAAAAAAGAAATAACCTCCACAAATAATACCCATCATACAAGTTATTAGGCTAAGTTAGCAGGTGGGCAGCAAGCATTTCTTTGGGATATTCAGGGTAAACATTAGTTGTCTCTTTTTTAAAAAGTGAGGTGTTTATTTACTCTTAATATCAAGAGCATGTCAAACATTATATCTTCTTTTTTTTTTTTTAATATTTGTTTATTTAACAGAGAGAGGGGGGGGATCACAAGTAGGCAGAGAGAAAGGCGGGTTTGGGGGGGAAGCAGGCTCCCTGCCGAGCAGAGAGCCCGATGTGGGGCTCGATCCCAGGACCCCGGGATCATGACCTGAGCCGAAGGCAGAGGCTTAACCCACTGAGCCACCCAGGCGCCCCACATTATATCTTCTTTTGCTTATTAATATAATCATAACATCAGACCCCAAACCTAATGGGAAAGGCCCCAGTCATTTACACTAATTTAGGACTGAGTAATAGGTACATCTAGGAATTCTTCAATTCCAAGCTTCTTATATTGAAGAAAGGCACTTAGAGGCCCTGGGACTTGATCACAGCCCTCTAGAGAGTAACTTTGTAATTGCTAATTCTTTTTCTCTTTCTTTTTAGGATTTTATTTTTTTTATTAAAGATTTTTATTTATTTATTTGACAGAGACCATAAGTAGGCAGAGAAGCAGGCAGAGAGAGAGGGGGAAACAGGCTTCCCGCTGAGCAGAGAGCCCGATGCGGGGCTCGATCCCAGGACCCTGAGACCATGACATGAGCTGAAGGCAGAGGCTTAACCCTCTGAACCACCCAGGCGCCCCAGGATTTTATTTTTAAGTAGTCTTTACATCCAGAGTAGGGCTTCAATTTCCAACCCTGAGATCAAGGGTTTCATGCTCTACCAACGGAGCCAGCTAGGTGCCTCAATTAATCCTTACTAAAAGGAAGTGGAGCTTTAATCAGGGGGTCAAAAGTTATGACAGCAATTCTCAACACCTATATCCTAAAGAAGGCTGAGATGAAATTTCTTATAGAAAAAACTCTGCAGGGGCACCTGGGTGGCTCAGTCGATTAGCCTTCCACTTAGGTCAGCATCCTGGACTCCCAGGATCAAGTCCTGCATGGGGCTCCCTGCTCAGCAGGGAGTCTGTTTCTTGCTCTGCACCTCCCCCTGCTCATGCGTGCTCTCTCTCTCTCTCTCCAAAAAAAAAAAAAAAAAAAAAATCTTTAAAAGAAAGAAAGAGAGGAAGGAAGAGCGAAAGAATGAATGAACAAACTCGGCAATGCCGAGGATTGACCTGAAGTTTCAAATTTTCTTTTAGGCTTCAAGATTCAAGTTTATGAAATTACAAATTTAAGAGCCATAACATAAAGAAAAACCTAGCACCCACCTGGGTTAGAGGTTTATCTCATATTCCTCCGCTAGGAAGAAGACTGATAAAATCTAATAATCTAATTTAATTCATGAAGTTAATCAGAGAAATGTAATTTAAAATGGCAGTTTGTACATAATACCCTAATATTAGAATTGGCAGGAATTCCAGTGTTTCCTCAGTCTCCGAAATTTGGAGAATTTGGAATAGATGACTGAAATAAGACAATAATTCAGGTGCATCTAACTCCAGTTCTCACTGAAAAGGATACCAATGAAGTTTATTCTACTTATCCAGCCAAAACAATATTTTGAATTTTGAAAACTTCTCAACAATAGCAACTGAGAAAATTATTCCAAGAAAGCCCATTTATTGCTTAAATTTGGATCCTATTACAAGTGTCAGATGAACTCCACTCAGCAATCTGAGGACTGAGAGAGGTCTGAGAAGTCAGCTGCCTCTGCTTTATTTCTGGTAAGAACCCAACTGGTTTGCAAAGCTCATATACCAAAGAATGATGTTAAGCTTCTCTCAGGGGCACCTGGGTGGCTCAGTGGGTTAAAGCCCCTGCCTTCACCTCAGGTCATGATCCCAGGGTCCTGGGATGGAGCTCCACATCAGGCTCTCTGCTCAGTGGGGAGCCTCCTTCCCACCCCCCACCCCCCACCCTCGCCTACCTCTCTGCCTACTTGTGATCTCTGTCTGTCAAATAAATAAATAAAATCTTAAAAAAAACACAGAAAACTTCTCTCAGTAACTAATTTAGATGCTTATAATCTGATTATAAACAGTTCACAAGCACTGCCTGATAAAATAACTTCTGTCCTCAGTATCATCCAACATCAAGAAATCCTACTCTTTTTTTTTTAAAGATTGTATTTATTTATTTGATAGACAGAGATCACAAGTAGGCAGAGAGGCAGGCAGAGAGAGAGAGGAGGAAGCAGGCTGTCCACAGAGCAGAGAGCCCGATGCGGGGCTCGATCCCACGACCCTGGGATCATGACCTGAGCCGAAGGCAGTGGCTTTAACCCACTGAGCCACCCAGGCGCCCCAAGAAATCCTACTCCTTAAGCTTACACTGCACCTTTGCCTTTAACTTCTTTTCACCAAGTCTTACATCATGCTACTACATGCAATGTTTATCCTTAAGGAAGCCACATTACAAAGTCCCAATGTCTAGACAGGCAGCTCACCCCATCCATCAGAGAGAAAGGTTTCAAAAGTATGTAAATATTAAATTCTAGCCAAAAGAACAAAGCAAAGTCATTATCTAAAATTAAAACAGACTTCAGACGTGACACTAATAAACTAAAGAACACTGCTTTCAAAAGCAATAGAGCTTGAGGGAGTCTCAGGATTCTATTTTTTTGGTTTATCTCTATGATATTCTTAAGTTAAAAAAAAGTCTGTATTATATTCTGCGTAGCCATTAAAAACAGATTTACTTGTTGACATGGAAAGATATTCAAAATAAAGTATGAAGAAAGCTGGTTATAAGTCAGCATTTATATTTTTATCTCATTTTTGTAAAAAAAAAAATAAATAAGGTGCTGACATATACTCTTTACTCCACTCAGTTCTGAGCTCAGTAGAAACCTTCATCATTATAAAGGCCAGTAGTAAAACCTTTTCATTATTGTTCAAAACTGATTAGCCTTTCATATGTACACATTTCCCCCAATTTCATTCATCCACAAGCAAGTCCTCAGTTATCCACTTTTTTTTTTTTAAAGATTTTTTTTTTTTTTTTAAATTTACTTGTTAGAGAGAGAGAGCACAGGCAGACAGAGTGGTAGGCAGAGGCAGAGGGAGAAGCAGGCTCCCTGCCAAGCAAGGAGCCCGATGTGGGACTCGATCCCAGGAAGCTGGGATCATGACCTGAGCCGAAGGCAGCTGCTTAACCAACTGAGCCACCCAGGCGTCCCAGTTATCCACTTTTTAAAAACACACAAACACCCCTCCTTACCCCCCAGACATAGATCTTATTGTTTCAAGGATTTTATTTATTTATTTGAGAGAGAGCATGAGTTGGGGGAGAAGCAGAGGAATAAGGACAAGCAGACTCCAAACTGAATGTGGAGTCTGATGCAGGGCTCAATCTTGTAACCTGGAGATCACAACCCGAGCCGAAATCAAGAGTCAGCTACTTAAACAGGGAGCCACCCAGGCTCCCCAAGTCTTGTTTTAAATTATTTTATATTTTTGCTTCTCAGAAATACAGAGATCAATCCGGAGACTACTGTGTCTTCTGATACTCAAATTTGGCTATTTTCATCACTGATCCACTTCAGTAAGAGTAGAGGTCAGAGAATCTGACATACTCCTACACACATACACACACACACACACACACACACACACACAGGAAAGATTGGAAGGATGCTTATCCAAATTGCTAAGAATGATTTTCTCAGAATATAGGATACAAAGTGATTTTTACTTTCTTCCTTACACCTTCCTGTATTGTAGGATTTTTTTAAATGTTATATTTAGAAAAAATACTCATTTTCACTTTGGGAAAACATCAATGTACTATAAAAAACAAAGTAAAAAAAGCCCTTATTTTCTTAAGCTCTCCTGCAAAGTACTCGAAAAACATCTCCTTGTATCTTTTCAGCACCTTAATGCTAATTAAGAATATACAAATTACTTCAAATGTTAGGAAAGTTTTTTTTTATTACCCAGTCTATTTTTTTTTTAATTAAAATGGGTCTTTGGTAATGTGCAAGAGTAACTAAAAAACCACAGTCTTCATTTTACCAGCTACGCTTTTCCTAAGTACTGAACTTAATGCTTGTATTAAGTATTAATACATGTATTTGGAATGCAAAGCTTCCCTAGAGGAAAAAATGCTAAAGCAAAATATGGGATTTGGTGCCACTATCTGTTGTTGGGTTATTAAAAAATAAGCGCAGGACTTTCAGTTGACTATCAAACTTTTAACCTTATGTACAAGCCCCAGGATGAGAATTTTAGCATTCCAAATTTAACTCAAAACAAAAGGCCTTGCTTTGAGTCTACAAATGCTCCTTTCAGTTAGAAAAGTGCTAATTTGTCCAAAGTCACACAATGTATTCACTCATTTTCTTGAAGATGACTCACTCAATAATCTGAAACATAATGACTATGTGTTTGTAACAATTCAAAACAACTGTAAAATGGCTTGTCATTTAAATTGAATTAATTCAGAGGCATCAGTTACATTTTCTGAATTTATATTTTATAAATGTAAAGCAGTTGAAGCTGCATATTTTAGCAGGGCAAAAAAAACGTTAATTGCCAACTCTGCCTTCCCGAACTGCTTCCTTAATGCTCTCCTGTGGTTAAAATTATTTTAATGTTTAGAAGTGCAATCTAAATTCCAAAAGGTTATCAAGGAGAAGAAGATAAAGTGATGACCGACCTCAACTTGAACTCTACCAAACCACACCATTTTGGAGAAACTATAAACATGGATCTGAGGGACATCAAGTGTATGCAAGTGACCATTACTATGGGTTTTAGAGGAGGTGTTCTCAAAGCATGACTCCTGGATCAACAGCATCAACATGGCTGGAAAACCTGTTAAAAATGCAAATAATTACTACCTCCCCCTCCCCAAATCAAACACTGTGGGTGGAATCCAGCAAAGGGTGGGGTGAGGGGGGGAGTTCAACAAAGCTCTGCAGGTGATTCTGATGTACTCTAAGGTTTGAGTATCCCTGCTTGAGAATATGAATGCTGTAAGAACTGTACACCACCTTTGTTCACTTATAAAGAAGTGTTTAAGATAGACGTATATAAAAATATAGACAAGATTTACATAAATGTATGATGTAATTCTCAAATTAGGATATAAAATAGTTATGTAAGGATTTCTTATTTCATGTTCTTTAAATTTCAAAGGCAGTTTCTCACTCAACAAAAATTTGTGGCCATTTTAAGAAGGTGATAGAGGCAGAATTTGAGAGAAAAACAATGACAGAATTTGAACACAGAATGATTAAGTGAATGAAAAATCAATGAATTACCATAGAATTCACAGACCTGATCAATTTTTTACAGTCATTCTTATATTCTACTTGTTATTTTTCTTCCTGTCCAGAGCAGAGATCAACCATTTGAATTTAGTATGCCGGCAGAAACCCAATTTCCAAGTTACCACCCAACCTAGAAGGGCCGATCACCACATGGTTAGATGATTGCAATAACTGCCTTGCGAATCTCCATGACTTAAGGTGGCTTCCTCCTCCCCACTATTCTGTATTAGCTTCTGAAGAGTCTCTCTCTTGCTCTTTTTTTTTTTTTTTTAGTAATCTCTACACCCAAGGTGGGGCTCAAACTCACACTGCAGAGATCAAGAGTTGGATACTCTACTATACTCTACTGACTGAGCAAGCCAGGTGCTCCTCTCTTAAATACTGTAGCTATTCCACGTAATTCTTTGCTCCAAACCTTGTAATATTTCACACTACTGCTTACTGAACAAGTAGAGGTACTAACTCCAACTATTATTAATCTAGAGGGTCAGACAGGGAATATAAATGAGTACAGTAGGCCATATGACTATAAAGTGGGTAGAAATGTTCTTCAATTTTCATAAAGAAACATACTCATCCCATCTTTGTTTTCCTATTTTAGTTAAATGTTCTACTATAAGGAAAGTAACAGTGAAAAAAGGATGACAAATGGAGACACCTGGCTTTAGAGTCTAGGAGACAATAGGATATATGGGGATTATGGTAAGTTAAGAGCCCAGGCCATACCCATGCCTGCCCCTTTGGGTCTAGCAAGTTTTATCAGGTGAGCATAAGGTCCCAGTGTTGCCAGAATTTTAGATTTTTGAAGACAAGCTCCAAGTATGGATTTTTATGTGAAATCATTCAACTTTAAAATTCTGGCTTGGAGTGAAAAACAATACCACGGTGGTCCAAATAAAACATATCTGCCATTTTGAGTCCTCTAGTTTGGAGCATTAAATCCCTATTTAAATGCCTTGTTTTCTGTTATCTTATCTTCCTTAAAGTAACAATAATCCCCAGATTTGGGCAGCATCTTATACTCTTCAATATGTTTTCAGGTCCATTTGATCCTCTCAACTGTGAGATGTAGAAAGGAGATGAGAAAGCAGGCTCAGACAAACTAAGCAATTTGTCCAACATCACATGATTAGCAAAACCCTAAGCCCAGGTCACCTTACTCTGAGACCCGCACAAATCCCTGGCCCTTTTACTCTCTCTTTGTCCAACTTTACACGTGTTTTTGCCTTAGTTAGGCCCTCATCTAGAAGGACGGACTTCTTTCTTTCTGCCAATCTAAATTCATCATCTTTTAAGACCCAGCTCAAGCTCTACTGTATACATAAAACCTTTCTAACTAGGGCAAGTCTTATTCTTTCTTCTTAACTTCAGTTGTTGTTATGGTCAGTAACCTACAAACTGGTGCTTATCAACAGCCTTCAATCATAAAATTATTTCACATAATTTCACATTAGTTCATATCCCCAGTGATATTCTAAGCTCTTTGATGGTACAGACATGTTATTCTTTTTTGTTCCACATAGCTCCCAGCACTCTGTTGGGACATAATAATGACTGCTTATTGTGTGCCATCTTGGACAATCTTTTGAGTAAGACTTATAATGATAACACTAACTTACCAGCCGGATGTTATCTTCTGGGCGGAGTAATATGAACATTGCTTGGAGATGTTGTTGGAGATCACCTGGTGAAATTTATGAAACAAAAAATAATTATTCTGCATTGTAATGCCAATAGGGAGGATTCTTTCTACGTTAATAACCAGTATAAAAGAAAGTTTCTGGATCACTGAAGGACTATAATTAGACACAGTAATTAAGTATCTTAATATAATTATCAACTGTAAGTAGAAAGACAGAATGGTAGACTGCATCTCTATACATTCGCTTTTAGCCTATATTACATTAAAATTTGCTTTATGTTTGTCCAGTGGAAGATACACTTGAAACCAATATCAGTTTTGTACTATCATGGACGATGATGAAAGCAATGGTGAGATGTGTTGGGCTGTACTTTCAGGCCCACTAAAGGCAGCAAGGAGGGAATCCTGAAAAGTGTGATGAATGGGTTTAGAATTACCTCTAACTTTAAAAAAAGCTAGCTATTTTCCCATTCTTCTTTCTGTAAATCTTCAGTTGCACTTAACCTAAGAAGATTTTTAGATTCCCCTTAGAATAATGTCAGTGGTTTAAAATGATTTCCATATTAGTGGCTGATTTTCAAGAAAGAGTACTCATTAAATATAGTGGGTCCCAAAGAAATAAATATTCCACTGAACCATTGATTCAACCATTATTTGAATACATACTTGTTTTTACACATTCCCCAAAACTAAGTTGAATATTTTTGTATTAAAGTATTATAGATTTTCTCATACTCCTTATTCTATACTAGAAAACCTGGGGCTTTGGCTAGTAGGAGATAATTAGATAACATACTGTTATAAATGATGATAATCGGAGAACAAAAAACTTCATTCATGCCCACCCAGGTCCAGCTCTTTAAGAGTCTAAAGTGACTAACACAGCCACCTGATCAAAGATGCCAGTGGAACCTGTTCTCACACTCGTCTTGAAATCTATATACAAAATCCTCTTCCATGTAACTTCAACTGTTAACTGTGAGATGAAATACTGATATGTGCAAGAAGTGGTGAGGGGCAGGAAGAAAGCAAAGTAGGTTAGCGAACAGATACTTGTTTAAAAGGTCAGCAAGTCTGAAAGCCTCTCCTTTCCCCCACCCCTTTCCTCCTCTTAAAGAATAATTTTCTTGCCCCCCCAACCCCCATCTCTAGCTCAATGTTGGCTTCTGACCAATTCCATTACTGTAGAATCTTTCAACCTGCAAAATTAAAAAGGCGAATCATGTTTGGTCAGGTCTGTTCTACCACATTTCAATACCAGAGATACAATGTAAGTCTCATTTGTAAGAACCAGTATGGACTCATAGGTATAAAACCAAGAGAAATGAAAACACATGTTTACACAAGAACTTACACATAAAGATTCACAGCAGCATTATTCATAACAGCCAAAAATTGGAAACAACTCAGGTGTCTATCAACTGGTGAATGGAAAAATAAAATGTGGTATTTGGTCATAAAAAGGAATGAAGTACTGACACACTATAATGTAAATGACCCTTGAAAACATTATGCTAAATGAAAGGAGCCTGTCTCAAAAGATCATTTATATAATTCCACTTATATGGAACACCCAGAATGGGCAAATCTATAGACAGAGAAAGTAGATTAGTGGTTGCTTAGGATTGGCAGGGAGGGTGGAAGATATAGGGAATGACTGCTAATGGGTAAGTGAGTTTTTTCTATGGGGTGATGAAAATGTTCTAAAGTTACAGTGATGGTTGTATAACTCTGTACATATGGAAAAACAAACAAACAAACAACAAAACCCAAAAATGAATGCAAACTTTAAATGGGTAAATTAGATGAATTATATGGTATGTGAATTATATCTCACTAAAACTGTCAAAAAAAAAAAAGAACCAGCGTGGGGAGACAGAATGTTAGGTATAAACAATGAAGAGTGACTTAAGTTACATGTTATAATTGAGTTAAGCAGCTGAGGCTTTTTAAAAATTAAGATTCCTGGGACGCCTGGGTGGCTCAGTTGGTTAAGCCGCTGCCTTCGGCTCAGGTCATGATCCCAGCATCCTGGGATCGAGTCCCACATTGGGCTCCTTGCTCGGCGGGGAGCCTGCTTCTCCCTCTGCCTCTGCCTGCCACTCTGTTTGCCTTTGCTCGCTTGCTCTCTCTCCCTTTCTCTCTGACAAATAAATAAATAAAATCTTAAAAAAAAAAAATTAAGATTCCTTCTTTTCTATCAATACAAAATACCTAAGAGAAGATTTTTAGGATGGAGAACCTGTAGAGGACCACCATTTCTAGGTAAATAGTGGATGTAAGACCCTACTCCAAGTGTTATTGGCCCAAAGAT
The DNA here is from genome assembly GCA_003697995.1 of Taxidea taxus jeffersonii. Lineage (NCBI taxonomy): Eukaryota > Metazoa > Chordata > Mammalia > Carnivora > Mustelidae > Taxidea > Taxidea taxus. Next base: position 134,125 of record ML102296.1, on the reverse strand, counting down.
CCAGCTGGCTTCTTGGAAGGTCAGGCAAAAGTCAGGAAGCCCTATCCCTACGGTAAGGCTTCTTATGTGAGCTGGGTATGTGGAAACTCAGGTTTGTTAGTGGTGAAAAGTACTGCTGGTAAGCAAACTGGGAATTTGCTACTGGAAAACCTTAAGTGATAAGCCACATAAGAATTCATTAGAGTATTCTTGTACCTTATTACTTTTCCAACACAAATTTATTGAACACTACATATATAACACATTCTGCTAAGTGCCAAAAAAATAGTGAGAGTGAAAGACAAGTGATTATAGCACAATACAATGCTTTCTTTCGCTATTACAAGACTGTTGGAGAAACGGAGATAAGGTTGTCAGCCTTTTAGAACAAAACAAAAGGCAAAGAAACCAAGAAAGGATGTTATATGTGGAACTTTACCTGCATGCTTGTTGCGTCTGTGGCTAATTCTTGGTGTGGATGAGCCATTTCCCCGTGGTAGAAAAAGGGCAGCACCTTTGACAGTTAGAAAGCTCTCGCTGATGCTGTAAGGGAAAAAGTCAAAAGGAAATGGATTATTTAAGGAAGGAAATCAGAGTATGAGGGAGATACATTTTGGGTTTATTCTCTCTTCCATCTTCCAAAGTCCCAATTTCATGGGATGAAGTAAAAATAAAATCAAGAGAGACCCTTTTATTTACACAAACCTATCTACTCTAGACAGTTTTTCTGAAGCAAAACCTACAATATTCTATATATATTACATGGTAGCAGTTAAGAGCCTTCCCGAAGGCTCGGGAAACAAAAAAGAGGGTAATGGCACTGGAGCCAAATCACCTGAGTTCGAATCCTGGCTCTGCTACCTCTTATTTGAGTGAATTTTAGGTGGCCTAAGTCTCCTTATGGGTAAAATACAGGTAATAAAACGAAGGTGTTGTGCAGAGTCAAAAGGATACAATTTCTTAGAGTAGTGTCCTTGTGCAGAGGGATTTTTGAATAAAAATGCAACTAAGGTATAAAACTCTCAGTTTTGCTTTAGTAGTATCTCTAGAAATGAAGCTGGCAGACACATCTGAGAACCCTTTAGCTGCTTTTAAAACTCCCAAAGCTCTACCATAAATTTAATTCTTAGTGTTTTAAATGATTGCATTTTAAGGTGCATAAACATGGATTACACAAATATCAATACTATAGAAACGCCTTTATTTTTTTTAAAAGATTTTATTTATTTATTTGTAGGCAGAGCGGCAGGCAGAGGGAAAGAAATAAACAGGCTCTCCCCTGAGCAGGGAGCCCCATACAGGGCTCGATCCCAGAACCCTGGGATCATGACCTAAGCTGAAGGAAGCCGCTTAAACGACTGAGCCACTCAGGCGCCCTTTAAACATCTTTAGACAAAACAAGCACAAAGGTATAAATGCCTAAACTGGAGGAACCTGGAAACCCTCATCTTAATTCTTTTTTTTTTTCCTTTTTAAAGATTTATTTCTTTGAGAGAGAGAGAGTGCACATGGAAGTAGGGGGATAGATGAGGGAGGGGAGCCCATGACCCTGAGATCATGACATGAGCCAAAAATCAAGAGTTGGGCACTCAACCAACTGAGCCACTCAGGTGCCCCTCTTATCTTTATTCTTTTTACTTTTAATTTTTTTAAAGATTCATATATTTGAGAGAGAGACAGAATGGTGGGGAGGGGCAGAGGGAGAGAGAAACTCTAAGCGGACTCCATGCTGACCACAGAGCCAGCTGTGGGGCTGGATCCCATGACCCTGAGATCATGACCCAAGCTGAAACCAAGAGTCTGACGTTCAACTGACTATGCCACCCAGGAGTCCCTCATCTTAATTCTTAAATGTAGTATTTTTAACTTGTGACAGACAGATTGATAGGCAGCCATTTTCTGTGTGTTTTAAAATAACTGGGAGCATAGTTAAAATTTTATACATCAAATGACTGCTATTAAATGTTGCAGGTGAGATGTGGTTATTTTTAGTTTACTTGAAATGACTAGCTAAAGGGAGGAGGGGGAACAAATTTTGGAATTTGGAAAATGCTAAGCTTTTTGGTAAGAAATTGTAATTTTCATTTATATTTTCTTTAAGGATATAAAGGGTTGATAATTTATGTAGTTAAATTGAACCATAACCATTGGTGATCACGGAGCAGGTAACTGCAGCCTGCGGAAAAAGTTATGACCTAGGATTTAAAAAAAATAAGATCCTGAAGTTTTTAATTGCATCAATTCCTGTATTTATGAGAATTTATAAATTGCAGTAAGTTCTGAATGAGATTAATCTTGTCTAATATAAGTAAATGTGTCTATAGACTGTGATCTCTCTAAACTAAAAAGTACAGTATTGGAATTATGTTCTTTATGGTTATAGTGTTGGTAAAGCACTAATACAAGAAAATGAAGGAATTACACAGTGCAAAAAAAAAAAAAAGAGTGATGTCCTTAATAAATATTAGTTATTGTTACTGGGTCTATGATTATCAATAAGAGCATCATCTGATTAGGTTCTAATCAGATGTAAATTATGTTACAATACTTAGTTACTAATAATAGACTCAAACTTTGCCAAAAAATTTTTGTTTAAAAAACACACACATCATGTTGAAGTGTTACTCAAAACTTCACTTTCACTGACTTGTATTCCCACATGCAGTGAAGGGAGACGCAGGAAATGGGTTTACCCTATGGAGTTTGCCATGTTAACACCATTCTTCATGTAAATGACATCTCAACAGAGGTGGAGATTTACTGTTCAGCATAGCAGTGATATAATTACTAGTAAATATCCACAGAAAAGATAAAATATATCCAAACTATTTCATACCAACAGACTAAGCCTTTTAAATGTTAGTCACAAACTTTGAAAATGATAGAACTTCTAAAACACTAATGGCAAAATTTAGACACATATGATGGAGGGTTCCAAGTTTGCCTGTAAGTATGTTTATGCAGAGTTAGCTAATGTATTGTAAATTACGCTGCCTACTCAACATTTCCACTTGGAAATCCAATTGGTGTCTCAAATTTACATTGCCAAAACAAAGCTCTGGAGTCCCTACAAACCTGATCCCTAGTCTTATCCACCCAAATTGTTTGAGCCAAATACTTGACAGTCATCCTTGGTTTCTGTCTTTTCCTTCAATAATATGTACCCTAATCCATAAGCAAGACCTGGGGGCTCTACTTCCAAATATATCTTGAATCTGCCCACTTAGCTCTATTACTACTCTGACAACGTCCATGGCACCATCATTTTTCAAAACTTAGATCACTGTTAAAGGTTTTTTTAAAGCCTTTTATTATAGAAAATTACAAACATAAACAGAAATACAGGGGATGATATAACGAACCTCCACATTCTCTCACATTTCAGCTTTAATCCAAGGCCAATCTTTGTTTCTTCTACGTCCTTACTCTCTTTACCTTGTCCCTGAAGTGAAACTAATCCCAGACATTCTATCAGCAAAAAGTCTCTTAACTAGCCGTCTGCAACCACTTCTGCACTGCTGCTATCCACTTACCAAAGAGCAACCAGAGGGATTCTATATATATAAAAGACACAAATATATCATGTGCTTCCCTTTGTACTTACAAAGAAAAGCTGAAGTCTTTAGCTTAGACTTCAAGGCCCTGTAACATCCAATAATACATTACTTTTCTGATTTTGTACTATCTCCCCTTTTGTTCACTTGCTATAGTTGCACTGGTCTCTTTTATTTCTTCTATATTTCAGGCCCCTTCTTATGTCCTTTGTGCTTTTTTTTCTCTTTAAAAAATTTTTTTATTTATTTGAGAGTGAGTGAGAGAGAGAGAGAGAGAGAGAGAGAGAAAACACATGTGGGGGAGGGGCAGAGAGCAGGGGAGAAGCAGGCTCCCAGCTGACAGGGAGCCCGAGACACATGGGGCTCAATCCCAGAACCCTGGGATCATGACCTGAGCCAAAGGCAGGCGCTCAACCAACTGAGCCACCTAGGAACCTCATGCTTTTTATTTTCTGCCTGGGATAATTTTCTCTTGGCCTGTCACTATTTAAGCCACAGCTCCAGTATCATCACCTCTTCCCTGTCCCAATCATACTCTATCCTGCTATTCTGTTATGTTTCTTCCAGGATATATATCATATACTAAAATTACATTTATTTACTTGTATACTTGATTGTGGTTATCTCCTTATGATAGAACATAAGCTCAATGAAGAGCAAGGATTTTATTTTGCTCAGTACATAATCCTCAACATTGGAAATAGTTACAAGGGCATATTACGTGCTCAACAGCTATTTAAGGAATGAATCAATTCATCCCAGAGTTCTTCCCACACAGTTTTATCTGTCCTGTCATTGCAGCAGGAAATGTAACTTAGGACAAGAAAACAGAAATTCTGTAGTAATTTCACATGTAAAAAATAATTGTTACAGAACTCAATATATGTGGCAGATTAATGGATTGTAAATACAAATATCTGATGATACATTAATTGGCAAATAAAATTAAACCACCTCTATAGTGTTGTCAGTTGTTGACTCAACTTTATCCTTTAATTAAGAGGCATAAAGCTGATAAAATTTTGAGCTAACTTGCCAAACAGATTGGAACATGTCTTCTAAAAACAAATATAAGAAGTCATGGATCCCGCTTTAAAAATCTGCATGTTGGCTGGGAGGGGCCACCTTTATTTTGTTTTGTTTTCATCTTTAAATAAAGCATTACGCTCTTGTGGTCTGTTACACAAGTCTTGTCTCTTGTTACGTTCATGGTATATACATGTTACCCTGCTGTGGGTCACTCTGTTTCAGTCACATTACGGGAACAACCTAAAACAAAATGTCTTGAGTGACAGGATGAGTGGGGTACACCACAGACAGGAAATGAAATTCACACTTCTGCCAACACAGCAACTGTCTGCTTTACGAAATGAAAATATTTAAAAAATACAGATTAATATTCTACCTATCACCAAAGTTACAACTGTGTGCACTTTGGTTTCTGGTAAGCAAAGTGGTCTCAACATCTACAAAAGAAGTGTATTTGAGAGCTTAAAACAGACAAGCATACTTCAGTTGTTCCTTTTGTGAGACAGAAGTAGTTTCTCTTTGACAAACACTAGTTTAAGAACAAACTTCCTGGTTTGATACATTTATTGTTGCTCACGCTTTAAAGCAAACCTAAGTGTGTTCTTTAAAATGTGTGTAGTGCTGGGACGCCTGGGTGGCTCAGTTGGTTAAGCGGCTGCCTTCGGCTCAGGTCATGATCCCAGCGTCCTGGGATCAAGTCCCACATCGGGCTCCTTGCTCGGCAGGGAGCCTGCTTCTCCCTCTGCCTCTCTCTGCCTCTCTGTCTGCCTGTGCTCTCTCTCTCTCTCTCTCTAACAAATAAATAAATAAAATCTTAAAAAAAAAAAAAATGTGTATAGTGCTTTCACACCGGGTTAGGGTGGAACCAAGGACCCTTGGTTAATTCAAAGCTACCTGGAAAATTCGTGATGGTGAAAGAAAGACCAGGAGTCAAACTTACATACAGTATAAGAGAAAAGATGTTTTTCTATTTGAATCATTTACACAAATCTCAATGAACTTATCTGATACAACAAAATGCAGAGAAGATACACCTGGGTCAGGAGACTGCCCTACTAGGTATGGTATCGACTCCCAGAGAGTCATGGCAAACACACTCTGGATGGTAGTCAATCCTCTTTAATTCTGTAGTCCCAGATTAGGACTCTGCAGTTATCATGAAAGTGGCATATACTGTTGGTCACAGGGATCAGGAATAAAAGTGTGGCTGATTACAAAAATCCCTTATCATCACTGAGCAAAAGTCAAAGCTCTATAAATGCTATCAAAAATAGGATAGCAGAATGATGGTGTGGAAGTGAAAAAATGAAATCCACAACCAACAGAGTTAGGTGGTTCAAACTCAACTTGAAAATTAAATGCTTTATTTGCATATGATATATGATCATATTATATGTGAATTTAATTTACTTCAGCATAAGGTAAAAGCTTAGTATATTTTGCTAGAACAGCAAGAGATTAATTTATGTAAATATTGGTCTTCCTAAAAATTCAATCAACATAGAGTTGATCTCTACTTAAAAATTTAGAGAGCAAGTGAAAAGTTTTACACATTTTTTGAGTTGGCCAATTCTGGACCAGAAACAGGACTTCTCCAGTAAATTTTATGGAGCCACTCAGAGGTGATTACAGATGCCTAAAATAGAAACAAACCCAAAAGCTTTCTTGGTCTAAAGATGGAGAGTATTCAGCTGCTTGATAAGAAAATGACACAGGATCATCTTGCTAAGAAAATGACAAAGTGACCAATGAAGTTCTCCAGTCATTATCAGAATACAATTGAAGATCATCTATTCCTCTCTTGCCATAAGACAGCTTGCTCAACAGAGAGAAAATCATTCCTAGTTAGACATATGAATAGCTAATAATAACTAACTTGACTGGAGGCCTAGAGTATGCTGGGCATAAAGGTGCCCAGCACTTGACATTATTTCATTTAATCTTCACAACAATCCTATGAAGTAGGTACTATTTTTTACCCCCAATTTATACATAAGAGACTGATGGACTAAGTTATTTGCCCAAGATGAGACATCTGGTAATCCTCAGAGCAAGAATTCAAACCAAGATTTGACTTGAAAGTTCATGCTCTGAGTCACTTTCTACTATGCTGTTCCAGTTTTATGATATAGTTTATGTGAAATGAAATACAATGTTTTCCCACAGAGCTTTCAACAGAACTGAATTTAAAAGTAGACTACAGGAATGAAAGAAAAGGGCTGAAATAAATCCAGATCTCAACTCTTCTCATGCCTTTTTTTGTTTCCCTTATCAAGGGCACGAATAGAAAGACTATACTGAGGGGAATCAAGAACATCTGGCTGAGAGATGAATCCAGATGGGCTGGAGAGTACAGAAAAGAACTGTAACTTCTGTTGGGAATGACAGTAGCATTTCAGTCTTGAAAATGGAGGAAAGATTACTCTGCTTTAAACAGATCTGGGGAAGCACTCTGTGCCAATCTCTCTTGATCAAAAATCACTTCCTAGAGCATGAAATTTGTTAACTGGCAGTTTATTCTCAGGCACAGTGTAGAGGAAAAGGTCAACCAATGGAAGAAAATACTTAACTGTTCTGAGGTTGTAATTTTTTCTAAAGATTTTATTTATTTAAAAAAATTAAAGATTTTACTTACTGAGAGAGAAAGAGAACACAGAGCACAAGCAGGGGGGAGGGTCAGAGGGAGAAGGAGATGCAGACTTCCTGCTGAACAGGGATCCAGACACGGGGCTCAACCCCAAGACCCTGAGATCATGACCTGAGCGGAAGACAGATGCTTAACCCACTGAACCACCCAGGCGCCCCGAGGTTGGAATAATTTTTGAAGAAAGTAGCCAGCGTGATAGCACACACCAGGCCAAATTGCAGAGTATCAGCTGGATACACAGTCTTCTTTTTTCATACAACATACATGGAGTGATGGATCATTTACTATGGCAAGTTGGGTTTCAGAGAGTGAATGTAATACTTTTACTTCAATATTAAAATTAAGGAAGTAGATTTTCATGTTTATAGTGTTTGTAATGTTTGGTAATTCTGTCGAAGCCAAAATTTATAGGTAAATTACATTTTACTTATAAATTGCACAAAGTGAGATGTCTGCCATTTATATAAAACTAAAATACACACAATCTGAACTGTTTGTTTTACTTCTGTCTTGAGGAATATTCATCTAGGGGTAAGTTTCAAACATATTCTACCCTAACATTCTCCCTTTCTTGATAAGTGTTCTCTGATTATTTATTTAATTTTCAGATTCAGGGCACTGGGGCAGCTTCTGTCAATTCCTTAGCTGGAGAGGAGTTCATGTCCCTACTTGGTGTGACCATATCATATAGAAAGGAAATCTCGTAATAAAAAATATCAGACCAGAGGCCAAAAGACTACAGAGCTATCAATTCCACTGCCTACTGAAAAGGTTGGCTAACTCCAAATATCAGGAAGGAAATGTGGCTGCAAAAGTCAAAAGCATATTTCTAAGTAGTGAGAAAAAGTTTGATTCTGTAATCCTAAAGGAACTTAGGGACTAGACTATAATGGGAGAAAGTCTAAATCCACATATACATATTCTTCTCTGTAATTTAACATTCCCCACCCCACCCCCACCGCTGCATACATGGCCATACTTCCAAATGACAGTATTAGAACAGTAATCAATACCTGAAGCCCTCCCCAGGTATAAACTCCAGACACACGCCTATGCGTGCAGGCAGTAGGATTATTTCTCTCCTCACAGGCAGACAAGCAGAGGTTGGGGTACACGAATAGACCAATTATTGGCAAAGTAAAGAAGAACTTAGGACTCCGGTTCTTACTCATTAACTATAACCATCAGACCATTTTAAGCTAATCTTCCACTTAAACTTTCTTGCACAATGTCCAGCACAACTGCCCTCAGATGCAGCTGTTTGTTTTCCCCCTTTCCTACAATCTAAGAAGAAAAGCAAAGTTCTGTTTGTTGAAGGCTGAGGGACAAACTCCTTTGACCATCCTGGTCTTTTCCCTATAAACCATAAACAGAAGGAACAAACGCAGAAAATTCCTTCTGTTTTGTTCATTTTGGATGCTCATTTACTTGGTAAGATCTTGTGATGATTCCATTTTGCCTCAAACATGTGCATCTTAGAAATATTCAGGAACATAATGTAGAATCAGTAATTTTACCACTGGTCATATAACTCAATAACTTTTTAATTTTAATTAATTCAAATTTAATTAACTCAAATTTAATTAATTTAAATTTAATTAAATTTAATTTTTTTTAAATTTTGCCACTGGTCATATAACTCAATAACTTCCAATTTCTACAGACTGGGGTACATCGGAATTGACATTTGTTATTTTTGGCTGTCCAGCAACAGATGTCTCCTTCCCGATCTCCCTCTGGTCTCCATTTGGGGAATACCCCCAAATGTGCATGGTCTTGGTGGCCCCCAACTATGGAACTGTAAGGGGCTTTACAGGAATCCGGCATGTGGTTTAGGCTTGGCTAGCTGGAAATGCTCCCCAAATCTTAAGACAAGTTATCCAAAGGAGTAGAGAGAGTGGGGGATGGTCACATTCACCGTGGGGAGAAAAAGGTATAGACCAGTCTGTTCCTACTCCCTGGGCTTCTCTGAATGCCCTTGTCTCCTACCTGTTCTTGAAGCCTCCTGTCTGTTAGGTGAGCTCTGACTTCCTTCTAACAAATATTCTGGTAAAGATAATTAAAATTCATTTCTGAACTTGCAACAGAGAATCTGATATATCAATTGCAGTTCAAAGAATTTAATGACTTGTCACATTTCACACAGCTAGTTAGTTAGACCTTAGACTAAGCCCCATGTCATCTGACACTCAGGGCAGCACTTTAACCCTTTATCCTGACTTAGATGTTCCCACAATAGGACATACTGTGGGCCTAATAATTTGAAGCAACCGACACATCTGGTCAGTTCATCTAAAGAGAACAAAGGCAGGATTTTACTGCAAAGCCTGGTATGATATTTGTTCTATTTTTCACAGTATCCTGAAGATAAAGTTCAGGTTTGAGTGGGGAAAAGTTTAGACATATTCCCATGAGGCAGATACTTTCACACTGTTTCTTAAAGTTGCTTCTTTTCCTTTTTCCTTAATGTTTGTTGACTGTTAAACATTGCTTTAAAAAAAACATAAAAAACCAGATGCCAAAAACAAAAAGTTAGGAAGACTGTGGGGCTTAGGAAGGAGGGCAAGAAGACCTACATGAGAGAAGAACTGGATGCAAAAGAAAAAGAGGGAGGACTCAATAAATAAAATCAGAAATGAAAGAGAAGTAACTGCCATCACAGAAATATAAAGGATTCTAAGAGACTAGTATGAAAAATTAGGTGCCAACAAACTGGACAACCCAGAAGAAATGGATACCTAAATACCTAGAAACATACAATCTTCCCAAATTGAACCAGGGAGAAATAGAAAATTGGAACAGACCAATTACTAGCAACAAAATTGAACTGGCAATAAAAAAACTCAACAAACACAAGTCCAGGCTTCACAGGTGAATTCTACCAAACATTTAAAGAGTTAATACGTATTTTTTTCAAACCATTTCAAAACACAGAAGAAGAAGGAAAACTTCCAACTTTATTCCATGAGGCCAGCATTACCCAGATACCAAAACCAGACAAAGACACTCCACAAAAAAAGGTAACAGCCAATATCCCTGATGAGCATGGATGCAGAAATCCTCAACAAAATAGAGGTAGACAGAATTAACAACATATTCAAAGGATCATTCATCATGAGGAGGTGTTTCTTATTCCAAAATGGTTCAACATCTGCAAATCAATCAACATAATATATCACATTAACAAAACGATGGATGAAAAACATATGATCTTCTCAATAGATGCAGAAAAAATCATATGACAAAACTCAACATCTGTTCATGATAAAAACTCTCAACCAAGTGAGTTTAGAGGGATCATACCTCAATATAACAAAGGCCATATATGAGTGAGAATCTTGTTCTCAGGAAGGTCCTCTTCAAGGAGAGGAGAAACTGCCTCAGCTCAAAGAGCCCATTTCCTTTACAGGCTGAATTAAAAGTTTCTCAGTCCTGTGGCTGAGAACTCTGGACTTAAACACTTCTCTTTCAAAAAGGTAAAGCTTAAAAGCTGTTTGGACCAAAAAGTAAATGACCTGAATAGTTCTTTTTCAGTATTTAAATCATCAGATGTATTGGTTACCAAGACATGGCCAATATTACTAGGGACCAAATTTAAAATAGTTGGTGGGAATAAACAAAAGACAAACAAAAGGATACTAACTCAGAAACTGTTCAGCATTGGAAAAATCACTTCATTTGCATGATTCAACAAATGTCTTTCCAGGTATTTAAAACACACCTGCAGAAGAAATGCAAGTTGGGCTTCTAAGCACTTGGCCAAACCGTCAAACCCAAATCTGTTTTCAGATTTCTCTTTCACTCTACTGCAAAGCTTCTTCTTCTTTTAAGATTTTATTGATTTGTTTTTGTGAGAGAGAGAAAATATGAGGGGGTACCCTGAGAATGCTGAGCAAGAGGCCTGACAAAGGGCTCAGTCCCAGGACCTTGGGATCATGACCTGACATGAAGGCAGATGCTTAACTGACTGAGCCCCCCAGGCGCCCTAATGCAAAGCTTCTTATGAGGCTGAGGCCATCCTCTGTTCTTTGCTGTGGTCACTTGATATTCTTGTCACTATCTTTTATTTAATACCCCTCATCTAGCTCAATCTTCTCTCCTTTCTCTCTGATTTCTACTCTAATCTTAAGAGATTCCATTGTTCATATAGATGAACCTCCAGCAGTTTTTTTCCCAAATTTCTCATCCTCTTAATGTTCAAAGACCTTCACCCGGGCTCCATTTAGATTTCTCCTTTTTTTAAAAAAAGATTTTATTTATTTATTTGACAGAGAGAGAGATTACAAGTAGACAGAGAGGCAGAGCAGAGAGAGAGGGGAAGCAGGCTCCCTGCTGAGCAGAGAGCCCAATTCGGGGCTTGATCCCAGACCCTGAGATCATGACCTGAGCTAAAGGCATAGGCTTAACCCACTGAGCCACCCAGGCACCCCTCCATTTAGATTTCCAATTCCCAGAGCCCTTTTGGAAGGCATCAGATCTTGGTGGACTTGATTTCAGAAACCAAACTCCTACTTTCTGACTATCATCCCCTCTCGTGACTCTCCTGTGTTCACTCTTTTCACCACCCTCATGGCCACTTTATCCTATATTATCCTATATATAGATACTTCTGATTAGTTATCTATTGCTGAATAACAAGTTACTTTGAAATGTAGAAGCTTAAAACAATAAAGATCCTTCATTATCTCACACAGTTTCTGTGGGTTAGGAATTCAGGAGCAGCTTAGCTGGGTGGTTCTGGCTCAGGGTCTCTTATCATGATGCAGCAGGCATCTGAAGCCCTGAAAAGGACTAAAAGATCTGCTTCCAAAATGGCTCTTGGTCAGATGGCCACTGATCCGAGACCTCAGTTCTTTGCTATGTAAACTTCTGTACTATCCTAGTTGAGTACTCTTATGACAGAGCAGCTGTCCTTCCCCAGAGTGAGTGATCCAGAGAGACCAAAGCAGAAGTGCAGTGTTTTATGATTTAACCTTGGAAGTTACACACCATAATTTCTTTCTTTTCTTTTTAAGATTATTTATTTATTTTTAAAGATTTACTCTTTTTTTTTTTTTTTAAAGAGAGAACGAGTGTGTGTGCAAGCAGGAGGAGGGTCAGAGGGAGGAGAGAAATCCCCAGACTCCTCGCTGAGCGCAGAGCCCCATGCAGGGTTCAATCTCACCACCCCAAAGACTATGACCTGAGCCGAAATTGAAAGTCACACGCTCAGCTTACTGGTGCACCCAGGTACCCCTGCACACCCTAACTTCTGCAACACACTACTAGTTATACATGTCAACCATATTTAATGTAGGAGGGAGACTATATAGGGATGTAAATGCCACCAGTCAAGAATCAATGGAAACCATCATGAAAGCTGGTTGCTACAACTTCCACACTGGTTCTGTAGCTCAGATCACCAGAGCCTGATAACTATACAATCAACTGTCTACTAGATAGCTTTCTGTTGATAGTAATGACAACAACTTTACCATTATTTCACAAACTTTTATTTGAAAACTCGCAATCTGGAACAATGGCATATCCACCAAAATGTTCTCTTTGGGAGTTGTGTCACGGTGGTGGAAGTGGTTAGGTGTTGATTCTGAGCATCATAAAATAAACTTAAAGAGGATGTTGTAATTATCATTTGTTGAATACCCACCCTGTGTTAGGCATGATTTTACATCACTATCTCACAACAACTCTATGAAAGGAAGTCATTCTTCCCATTTCATAGATGAAGATGCACAGAGGAGAGTAACTTGCCTTAAGCTTACCAATTACACAATCAGTAGGATAGAGCAAGGATAAAAATTTAGGCCTATTTCCAAGTTCTTTTGTTTTTGTTTTAATTCCATTCCATGGCTTCTTTAGCAGTTTGAGTTCTTTGCCTCTTCTGCACAACGCAGTCCCATTGTAGCCTACCCACCAGGGTAGCAATTGGGTTTTAAATGAGAATTCTCAAACATCAGAAAACCAAGCGTTGGCTTGTTTCTTTCTTTCTTTTTAAATTGAGTCAGTCCAGTGTTCAGTATTACTTTATTGCAGTCCTACAAGTAATTCTTAAAACTCCATGGCCACAAACATTTAATACAGTCTGTAAAACACTAGTCTATCAATTTTCATTATCAAACCATTTCTCTTAAGCTGTTCTCTGCCTTATTAGGCTAAGAAAATGAAATAATTTGCTAATACACTCTTAAAAGTCTCTCAAAAATATGTATTTTTGAGATTTTATTTTTTTTTAAAGATTTTATTTATTTGACAGACAGAGATTACCAGTAGGCAGAGAAGCAGGCAGAGAGAGGAGGAAGCAGGCTCCCTGCTGAGCAGAGAACCCGATTTGGATTTGGATTCGGATTTGGATTCGGGGCTTGATCCCAGGACCCTGGGATCATGACCTGAGCCGAAGGCAGGCAGAGGCTTTAACCCACTGAGCCACCCAGGCGCCCCTGAGATTTTATCTTTTTAAGTTACTTCTACACCCAATGTGGGGCTCAAATTCACAACGCTCAGAGCAAGAGTCTTGTGCTCTTCCCACTGAGCTAGCCAGGTGCCCCCAAAATAGTAATTCTTAAATAAAAAAACAAAGGGGAATAGAGAAAGGCATGGCAAAATACGCTGAATGTCTTTTAAGTCTATTGCCTGGTTTTCTTTACTATCACCACACTGACTTTAAAGTCCTTGGGCAAATCCTTATTTTTATAACTATTTTAATGCATATTACAGATCGCCCTGGCCCTGTACTAACACACAATGAAATCCAAGAGGAACACTGTTGCCAGGGTTTAGGTTCTGACACCTAAAAAACAGTTAACTTTTGTAAAATAGTGATGATGATGATGAAGAGAAGGAGGAAGAGAAGAAGAGAAAACAAAAACAAATAGCAAAAAGCAAAGTTCAAAGGACAATTTAAGGAGTTGTCAAAAAAAAAAAAAAAAGGAAATAGCAATATCAGGCCTTAATTACCTCACGGTTTTTAACCAATCCAATGTTCCTTGCTTCCTACTTTCTTCCTCCTTAATCATTACAGACTCATCATAGATTGCACCACCACTAGAGATGAAAAGTTTACCCCACTGGTTCCTTGCAAATTTAATTTCTTCAGTTTTCTTGATGGCTGATCTAATGTTTAATAATTAATTTTTCAAATCTACTAAATGTACATTTTAGATCAATTTATGAAGAAGCAATGAACCAAGGTACTTTTTTCTCTATTTTCCAAATACTATTCATAAGAAATCAGAAAACTAGAGACAAAGAGATCACACAGTAAGTAGTATTTTGCAATACTCTAGAGTGCAATGTGAAGCAATGAGAATTCCAAACATTTTAGTTAGGATTTGGAAAAAAAGAAAAATATTCCAATCAAAATGATCCAAGTGTAAATTACAATTTCATATGTGTTTTGAAGAAAAAAAGTTAACACATCACATATTTTCGGGGTGCCTGGCTGGTTCAGTCAGTGAAGCATGCAACTCTTGATCTTGGGGTTGTTAAGTTTGAGCCCCATGTTGGGTGTAGAGATCACTTAAAAATAAAATCTTAAAAAAAAAAGTCACAAATTTGCTCCAGTGTAGCAACAGACATTGCAGTACAATCCCATACCTAGAATGGTTTTAGGTACTGGTTGGGCAATGTCCTATAAGCTCCCAAATGCCAACTCAAGACACAGGAAAACATAAGGAACAAAAGAAAATGATTTTAACTGCCAAAGGCAAAATTTTTGCACAATGACTGGAAGGAGAGCTGCAATCCTAATCCTACCATTTTCTCACATGGTAGCAGACAGCTAGTGAGGCTGTATGCGAGTCTCGTAGACTTGCTCTGTCATCAGAAGACCCTACACACCCCAGAGATTCATCCTTTAAATATCTAAGCACAGGGGACCACAGTTTCTAAAAGGAAGGTGGGAAGATATTCCATCTTAGCAAAACAAGAAGATATGGTCCATTTCATTCTTTTTGGTAAAACAAGAAAGGAAGAATAATGAGAGACATGGATATGGCCTTATCATTAGAGAACAAAAGGTGAGACTATAGACAGCTTGATAAGGTTAAACAACCAGTTACAGGTGAAGCATGGCTACCCAGACTAGTCAGGTGGAAGAGTTGAGGCTTGCACACACAAAGGACAAAAGATAGAGAAACATTTTTTTCTTTTGGCTGTATGAGTTGGTAAGTTTACTTATATTTACTGTGAATGCTGACTTATGCTTTCTATTTACGTTGCTCTTATTTTTCTATTTTCTGTCATCTATTAGGGTAAAAAATAATATATTCGATTTCTATCTTAACGTGCATATCTTAAAACCTTAATAAGTAAATTTAACACAAATCAATAGTTTTACATTGCAGACATGTTTTTTCTATATAAGGCTGTCCTGGAGTAGGCCCAGTAATGTGCCTTAAAAATCAATGTAATTTAAAATACCAGTTTTTAAGTGTTAAAGAAATTAAAAATCCTACACATACATATGTCTTACTTTTAAAAATAAAGGTTGGGTCTCAGACATACTCTAAAAACTCGTATACTTGGGTGTAGGAAAGGAAAATAAAAACTAGAGCTCACTGACAAAATGCTGATAAAGTCACAATGCCCTTTCGGTAACTTAAGCCCAAAAGCAATTTCTGCTAGAGTCAGGAAAAAAAAAGGGAAGTGGCTGTATAACAAATTACCTGGACTTCCGCTTAAGGAAAAGGCCATAACCAGGCAAAAAAAGAAAAAAAAAAAAAAAGGTATGCAAGTGAAGAACAGGAGGGTAATAAGCAGGAGTGGAAGTAGCTATTAGCAAAGGAAGGTGACATAGTGGGTGCTGGTTTTCTCTTTTTGCAAATCTCTCTTTAATGATGTTGTTATACTGTGTTTTCATTTTTAAAATGGAGCCTCCCCTCCCCCCCTTCAAAAGAAGAGAGCAGAACAGGAAAACACATCGTGGGAACGGAGTCAAGCACACAGATGTTTTGCGTAAGCTGCTTTTCAGAGACATCTGCCTTTGTGTAAGACTTGAAAAAGTAAAGCTGTTGTCAACAAGTTCTCCAAAGTGAGGAGGGGTGGGGCCTGAGAGAAAGTGAGCTGTGAAGAAACCAGCAATTAGAACCCTAAGGGCTGAGAAACACATAGTTTCTTAAATGAAGTTCCTCATTTATGAGCCACCTCTCTGCCCAAATGCTTTGCCCTCAGCAATGTCTGCTACTCAGACAAGGAGGACTCAAGCTGCCCACATGTCTCCAGGCCAGTGATTGAGCCTCTAGCAGCAGGGCCACTCAGCTCTTCGCAGTGCTGGCCTCTTAGCCAGAGAGATAGGGCACAATCTCCTATAGAAAAATCTGAGTGGGAAGCAAGATGCTCTACTCCTCCCTTCTTGTTCCAACTCCAAATAAAAATGCTTATTATGCACAAAAGAATTCATGTAAAAGCAAAGATGATAGTTTACCCGTTCCCTATTCTCTTGCTTTTATTAAACTTTATTCTGTTTAGCAAGATGAATACTCCTAGATCTATATTGTTCACTTTTCCGTGTAAGGCAGTGCCTTCACCCTGCTTTACATAATGCCCAGTCTAACCCCGGGTACAGACTGTTTAGTAAATGTGATCTGCAAATGACAACAGGGCCAGTGCTGAAGACTCATGCACACTTTGGAGGACAATACAGTGTGAAAGTCACCGTGTAAAACCTCTTTTCTGGTGCTCACGTAGCAAGTGCCTAAGCCCACATGTCTGCAACAGACTACAGGAAAAGGCTGCCTCTTTGTTGTTTGCAGCCTTCAATCATGCCTGATGTGAGTGGGGAACTTCTACTCACAAAAGAACTTTCCACTTGCTTGCAAAGTTCTCACAAAGTTCTCTTTAGCGTTCCGTGTTGAACTTCCCTTTTCTGAGAAGTTGGGTGTGTTATGTGGGTTACTGTCCTACATCTGCCTTCTGGGCAAGTTAACTGCAAGATTTTAGACACCCCTTGTTCAGGCACAGGAGCCTCTGCTAGGTCCTATAAAAGCTCCACTTACTGCTATCATGACAATGGATTAGATGATTCCTGGTTTATGTAAATTTGTCAGGATAAAGCTACCTAAACTGTAAATCTAATCTCACTATACTGTGCAAAAGTAGAGGAAGGGCTGCAAGAAAGAGGGGGAGAGGTAAGCAGGGCACAGATCTGAAAGGGTCTTACATGACTTGCCAAAGAATTTGGGCTTTACTCTGAGGATAACAGAGATCCAAAGTTTGCATTTCCAGAAAGATTTCTCCAACTATAGCATGGAGAATGGATTGGAAGGTGTTTGGGTGCCTGGGTAGCTCGGCTGGTTGTTTGGTTGAGCCTTTGGCCCGGGTCATGATCCCAGAGTCCCAGGATCCAGTCCCATATCGGGCTCCCAGCTCCGAGACGGGGCAGTGGGGCGGGGAGATCCGCTTCTCCCTCTGACCTTCTCCTCTCTCATGCTCTCTCTTACTCTCTCTCAAATAAATACAATCTTTAAAAAAAAAAAAAACCAAACAAACAACTTAGGAAAAGGGAGATAGTTGTTACTTTGTGTTCCAGGTGAGAAACAAGGGTGGTCTGAGCTGAGCTAAGGGAATGAAGAAGATCGATATCTTGGGGATATCTGTCTATCTTACTTTCTGGTACAAATGGAAAATTTGTTCCATAAAGAAATCTGGTACAAACGGAAAATTTGTTCCATAAAGAAATTCAAATTGTCCGAAAAACCTGAGAAAGACATGCCTTGATTGGGCAAATTCCTTGCCTTCAAAGAATGTCTTTTTCTTTCTAACTCCTGGCTCTTCAGACAGATCATTTTTTTCCTTTAACAAATTCCAATGCTTTAAGACTCTTATCCAGGAGGGTCAAAGAAACAAGTGTATTTACATGGCTCTTAGCTTTCATACCACCTGCTGTGACCAAACTCTTCTCAAACTAGCTTTCTTTCTCTTAAGTTATACTTCGTTAACCCTCAGATTTTGAGCTAAATAAAATCTGCCTTACCCTACCTTTCTGCCAACTGACAGCCAATCATCCTGGACAAGTCCGAGAACCTCACAGGCAATTCTTCCTCATGTCACTTTGTTATCGCACATGTCTGTATCATTTCCTGCCAGGCACCAAACTCCCAGCATCAAGGAAGAACAGCTGAGGAGAATGTTTTTACACAAAGGACTTCCCTCCTTTCTTCTCCCCCATTAAACGGATATGACAACACGCTGATGATACAGTGAGGGCTCAAGTTAAATGAAAGATAATGCAGGTAAGTTCTGAAACCACCATTTTAAACTATTCAAAAAAGACAGCAAACTTAGTTGTCTGAACATAGTAATAAGGAAAGGATAATCAGAAATCTGAAACTAGCTTCCATCGAAGGAAGGCAAGTGAATTTTATAAATTCATTTGTATTACATCAGAATAGAACATTAGTGAAGAACTGCTAAGTGAGTAGGGCTAAATCTTTTTGGTTGTCAGCTAAATTACAATTCCTGTTATTAAAAACTATTAAAAGACAAAAAAAACTATTAAAAGAAAGTTCTCACAGATAATTTCCATACCTCTAAAATCAGTGTTGTGTAAAATATAGCTGTTGGGGAATTTTAAAAGAATTTATATTACAGATGAACCCACATAGGCTATCCAGAAGAAAGGACTGGGTAAGTCTGGGGAATAAGATTTGATTCAATATGGATCTAAATTACAGTGTAGTTGCCATGTTATAATAGGCAGCTATCTTTGCTTCTTCTCTTCTACAAATGAGATCATAACAATAAACAAGATGTTTGAGTGAAATAGGATGGAAAATATGATAAGGTGGCTATATCAGACCTTTCCACAAATAGACTTCTAGTTCTCAGATTACTGCTTCCCCCAAGTCAGTGAAAACATGAACAGTAGGTGCACACTTGGTGAGGATTCCACTGTCCAGAGTTTTCTAATCTCACTTTACTTATGGCTGAATGCTTTTGAGTCTGTTTTAGCACTTTAGGCAAATTCTCTACTTTATGAAAGAGGTCAGGGAAACACGTGTTAGTGTCTCACCTCTTGCAGGGAAACACATAAAAGTAGAGAGAAAAGCATGGAACTGACAGGTGGTCTGGAATTCTTATCTGTCGTTAATTAATCATATTAATAGCAGGTGAGACAACTGGATCTCAATTTCCTGATAGAACATAAACTCCCAAAGTTTGTGATTTTTAAGAGATTATCACTAAGAACCTTAAAAGCACTCCATTTGTTCAAGATGAAATCATCACCATATTTCAAGAGTTATTAAACAATTAAAAAAATACAACTAGGTTTTTCATAGCAGAAGAGATACTTCTTAAAGAATGCTCTAAAAAGCTAAGCTGGTTAGTACTTGGATGGGAGAATGCTCTAAAAAGTTATGTCACGGGGTGCCTGGGTGGCTCAGTGGGTTAAAGCCTCTGCCTTCGGCTCGGGTCATGATCTCAGGGTCCTGGGATCGAGCCCCGCATCGGGCTCTCTGCTCAGCGGGGAGCCTGCTTCCTCCTCTCTCTCTGCCTGCCTCTCTGCCTACCTGTGATCTCTGTCTGTCGGATAAATAAATAAAATCTTAAAAAAAAGAAAGTTATGTCACAATGGGACGGACTATTCTGCTAATGTGACTTAAATCCTACCAATTCCTGTTCAGTAATCAAACAGTTAATTTGTTTACTGAAGTCAAGCTTCCACTGGAAAATCTTTATGCAAATGGAAACCTATCCCTCACACCCCCAGTGTTGGCTACTTAAGAAAAAAAAGGGATAGGAAGACTGCCTGGGTTGTTTTATACCCATAAAGGAGGGTGATGGATGGCTGCTTGAGCTAATCGGTGGTATACTGAAGTCACCTGCACTGGCCATATTACTGATCACTTAGCCCTCTAGAAAATCACTGTACTTCTCTTTATCTGAATTTCTTCATCTGTAAAACAGGATTAGATATATCTACCCTGTCTCACATGCTTAGGGATAAAATATCCTTTCTTCTTAGTAGACAAAAGTTTGTGTAAGCTTTCTAGAAAGTAGCAAATATTGGGACTATCTAAATGCAATTTATTCCAAAGTACATAAACCTTAGGCTTTACCTTTTACATTCTGAATAAAGGTTAACTTTAGGTCAATTAAATAGAAGAAGAAATCATTCTTTAGGCATGTTTTCATATGGCATGAACTTCTGGCTTCTTTCTGCAGTGACTCACGTTAGCTTTTAAAACAATTTATTGCTTTAGTGCAGGCAACTTTTTACCTAAGGAAGCTGAGCAGCTGGAAAGAGCATCTCAGCCTATAAGCAAAACTAGACCAGTGTCCCTACTTCTTTAAATTTAATTGTAACACTAGTATTGAAGACCAGTTAAGGTCATTCTACTGTCTCTCTACATATTGGCCAAGTCTACACCTTGCTATATTTAGACAAGGTATGCCTACCCCATGAAAGACAGACTCAGACCGAGGCGTAGGATCACAGCAGTGGGGTTTTATTTCAGCTGAGTGGGGAAGACACTAACAAAAAAACTGTAATGATGCATTCCTTGGCTACCAATAGAACAACCAATGCTCAATTTGACATATACTGTCTAGTATGCACAGAGCAATCTCTACCACAAACTCTGGCAATGACTAAAGCAAAACTGGGAATATCTTTTAGGTATGTATGCACAGAGCAATCTCTACCACAAACTCTGGCAATGACTAATGCAAAACTGGGAATAGCTTTTAGGCAACTCACTTGCCAGGACTGCCTGCTATGTCTTAGCCAGAGACAAAGAGCTGCCCAGGTCAACAGGGTAAAACATTTCAACAGTTTGGCCTCCTGGGAAGTGGAACAAACAGGTTTTCAACCTAGGAATCACCACTTTATCAAAACACCAGGGTCTGGCTGGGTAGCACCCTCCAGCAGCGTCCAGCTGACAGCCACCAGGGCCCAGCATCCAACAAAAAAGGAACCAAATGGAGGTAAAGCTGACTTATATATTTACAAAAAAGTAAAGAAAGAAGGAAAGAAAGAGAGAGAGAGAGAGAGAAAGGAAGGAAGGAAGGGAGGAAGGAAGAAAGGGGTTATGGAACATGGATTTTGTAATAAAGAATGTATTAAACTGAGTCAGAGACATGGTAGTGCAGGTAACGGGGGAACCTGCTTGGCTAAACATATTTCCTTAAGTGGCTCCTAAATCTGGAATCAAAAAAGTGTGAGGAAAATATCTTAAAGAAATATACAATTGCTTTTAAGAGAAAGCTAAGAAAACCCCAATAACAATCAGATGTTTTGATATCTCCCCAACTGTCAGGGGAAAAAATTAAATACATTTAAAGAATGCACTAAATACACTTCTAAAACATAAGTATAATAAACAGAAATCTGTTTATCTTTATTCAGAGGAAACTGCACATTGCAATATGAACATTTCCACTGTAGGAAAGATAAGCAGATGTTGGATGTTTTCCCAAAGTTTCTCTGGTGTCATTGAAGACGTTTATGAAATCTGCTTTACATTTTTCAGTTAACAGTTAATGCTAAAAAGATAACATTCTGAATGTTGTTTTTCTCTTCATAATGTATTTTAACATTTCTATAGTGACATATTTAAACAATAGTTACCAAAGAGATAACTAAACATATAGTTTATATGTTATACTTGTATCTTCATTTTCCAGTATTTACTTCCAAACTAAAAGCTACATAAATAGTTCAGTATTTAAAAAAGAGTGAATTTTGAAAAACCCCATTTTCTATTTCCTCTGCATCAAACCCTACTTAAAGAAAAATACCTGTATCTACTCAATACCTGTATTCTCAATTGACACTGAATACTGAAATAATCCTCTTAGAGGAAAAAAATTCTAGTATAAAGTTTTTTTTAAATAGGGTGTTTAATTTCTGAGAGTTAAAATTTCTGAGAGTCTGAGTTTGCTCAAGGCTTTTTACATGCAAAACCCAGAATTTTTTGCCAAAGCAAATAGGCATTAGACTAAGGCCTAAATAAATAAATGAGATGGCAAGAAAGCAAAAATGGTACATAAAACTTGATTTGTCGCACTTTTGAAAATTTATACATGGAGGCTGCAGAAACTGTGGTCTTAGTAGCAACAATGTTTTAATGGCTTGGAGAATCCTCAAGCTTCAGTGTACAACTGAGTTCAACAGCATATTCATTACATTAAATGTCTATGTCCAGGGCAGTGGTCTCCCAAACCTCCTCCCAACAACCTCTTTATAATTAACTTAGTAAGTATTTGGATTAAATGCAATTAGAAATTCTAATTCCTCTCATAACTTTTTCTTCAAAGTAACAACTTTAAGTAAGTCATTTTTGCCTCCTTGGATATAGTTCAAAGCACCAGAAATTCTTTGCCCAATTTTGCTTCTTTTTACACTCACCACAAAGGTTGTGACTATTTGTTGAGGAACACAAATATTCAAGCTTTACAGTAATATTCTGAGTTTTCCTTAAGCAAATTCCATTCTTGGAGTATCTACTCTAAGATTATTATGAAAGAGAGAGAGAGAGAGAGAATTCAAAAGGCTGTACAATCCTTCTCAATAGAAAATGTTCAGAATCTTTCAGTGTTGGGAAATTATGAGTGATTGTTTAAAAATGGAAAAATGAATCTTGCTGGTAAGGTCAAAAAGCTTAAAAAGAGTTTACCTAACTTCTAAGTCAAATGCCTGAAACAGTCTATTCCAGGTTCTTAATTTGAGGCATGAGAGGGGGTTGGGAGGGAAGGTCACTAGATTCCTTTGAGAATTTGATGAAAGCTATGGCCTCTACTCCAATAAAATAAATGTGCAATCATATACAAACCCACATGTGCATATGATTTCACTGTATCAATGAATTTCTAGTCTAAAACTCTGGATTAAAAAAACCCTGGTAATTGACCTAAAGAAACCATGGGAAGTTGGGAATTAATAGCCTTCCCACTACCACCACCTCATCTCTTAGTAGGTTAAAAACTCAGCTTTAACAAGAGGCAAACACTGAATGATGCTTGGATTTAACTTTGAAACCAAAGGAAACATACATGAATAGATATTTGGGGCTTTCAAGGGGGCTTTAAAAAAATTAACATATAATGTATTATTTGCCCCAGGAGTACAGGTCTGTGAATCATCAGGCTTACACATTTCACAGCACTCACCATAGTACATACCCTCCTCAGTGTCCATAACCCAACCACCCTACCCCTATCCCCCCACCGCCAGCAACCCTCAGTTTGTTTTGTGATATTAAGAGTCTCTTATGGTTTTTGTCTCCCTCCTGATCCCATCTTGTTTCATTTTTCCCTTCTCTACCCCCCATAACTCCCTGCCCTGCCTCTCAAATTCCTCATATCAGGGAGATCATATGATAATTGTCTTTCTCTGACTGACTTATTTCGCTAAGCATAATACTCTCTAGTTCCATCCATGTTGTTGCAAATGGCAAGATTTCATTTCTTTTGATGGCTGCATAGTATTTCATTGTATATCTATACCACATCTTCTTTACCCATTTATTTTTTTATTTTTATTTTTTTTAAAGATTTTATTTATTTGACAGACAGAGATCACAAGTAGGCAGAGAGGCAGGCAGAGAGAGAGAGGGGAAAGCAGGCTCCCCACTGAGCAGAGAGCCCGATGCAGGACTCCATCCCAGGACCCTGGGATCCTGACCTGAGCCAAAGGCAGAGGCTTTAACCCACTGAGCCACCCGAGTGCCCCTTCTTTACCCATTTAGCTGTTGATGGACATCTAGGTTCTTTCCATAGTCTGGCTATTGTGGAAATTGCTGCTATAAACATTCGGGTGCACATGCCCCTTCGGATCCCTACATTTGTATCTTTAGGGTAAATACCCAGCAGTGTGATCGCTGGGTCGTAGGGTAGCTCTTTCAACTTTTTGAGGAACCTCCATGTCAAAGGGGATTTTAAAAATATTTTTATTTATTTATTTTATTTGATGGAGAGAGAGAGAGAGAGAGAGAGAGAGAGAGAGAGATCACAAGTAGGCAGAGAGGCAGGCAGGGCGGGGGGAAGCAGGCTCCCTGCTAAGCAGAGAGCCCGACGTGGGGCTTGATCCCAGGACCCTGAGATCATGACCTGAGCTGAAGGCTCAATCCACTGAGCCACCCAGATGCCCCTCAAAGGAGCTTTTTAATTAATACTTTGGACTCTACCATGTTAAAGCACACAACAGGCAAATCCTATGAGAATATCCTCCACCTGTCCTATTATGTTGCCCACTTCTCTTCCCATTTCTGAAAATCCCTCTACAATAAACATGTTTTTTATTACAAAGATCCCCAAGGAGTAGGTGAAAGTTCAGTTACTGAAGCTCTATAGTAATAGGTATAACAGAATTTCAGTAAAATAGAGAATTTTGGGCAAGATTTTGAAATTCATTACAATTAAAGCAGACCAGCAAATGAGATTTTAAATTTCCTAAACCTGATGGATACTCCAGAAATGTTAACAGCTGTCCAGAGCATGCGATGTGGCATACATGCCATTATGGTACTTATTTTCTAGGAGTGTGAACAGTCTAAGATCACTAACACATTAAATATTGCTTTATATGGTAAGTGATTCATCATGAAGGAAATGACTAGGTTTAGAGCTGTATTCATCTTATGATTTTATAATCCATGCTACTGGGAAAGGAGATTAAATGCAAAGTGTAGCTGTTACTATAAAGGTTAATGTTTATTACAGTTAACAATCCTCACCTATTGCTATTATGCCCATAGATGCAGTGGGGTTTTTTAAGGCAATTTTTTTGTACCTAGAAATTGATTCATACATTTCCACCAAATATCCACACTTCAGTTTGTGGCTCAAACAACAATTTATTGGGTTCCTGGCCATTTTTTCTTAAATAGCACTGCCTACTCCCATTTATTTTCCATCTTTTAGTCTTGCTTTATATTCTCTTTACAGCCATATCATCAGCTGATTACTTATAACATTTATTTACATGATGGAATGTAAATTCTAAGAGCTGAGACTTGGTCTTTTTGGATCACTGATGCATTTCCAGTGCCTAAAACATTGCAGGTGATCAATAAATGAATGAATAGATATTTACTAAGTACAGGTTTAAAATTAGAGCCAAACACAGCACAGTAAAAAGGCATGGGATATAAAGTAACAGGACTTGGATTTCAGTCACTGCTCTTGAACTTATTAGTTACAGAACCTTGAACAAGTCATTTAACCTCTTTGGACCTCAATCTCCTTCCTTTAAAATGCTGCTAAAATATTACTACACAGGGTTACTGCAAGGATTACAGAAAATAACATAAGTAAAAACTTGTTGCAAATATTCATGATTACATCCCAGGAGTTATTCTTGGGAAACTGGCAGAGAATTCTCTAAAACAGATCAATCCTGAGAAAGCAAGTTATCTCAAGTCACCTTATCCTTGGTCTTGGAGAACTGCAGAGGCAGAAGAAGTTATGAGAAAGCATAGCATTACAAGAGATGGGCTTGAGCTTCACTTAATAGCTGGTTGACCTTGAGAAAAACCCCTTAACCTCTTTGAGGCTTAATTTTCTCATCTGTAAAATGAGGGGCAGGGGCACCTGGGTGGTTCAGTGGGTTAAAGCCTCTGCCTTCGACTCAGGTCATGATCCCAGGATCCTGGGATGGAGTCCCGCATAGGGCTCTCTGCTCAACAGGGAGCCTGCTTCCCCCCTCTCTCTGCCTGCCTCTCTGCCTACTTGTGATCTCTGTGTCAAATAAATAAATAAATTCTTTAAAAAAAAGTAAAATAAAATGAGGGGCAAATACTGCCTCAAAAGTGTAGTTGTTTGATTCAAATGTTACATTAATTGCAAAAGCACTCTAAAAATAAAATGCACAGTGTGTTTTTATTGAAATCAATTAATTGTCATTCCTTAAAGAAAATCCTAATCTTGTTTGTTCCTCCAGTCAACTGGAAGGTAATATTATTCAAGAATGTTCTCAACAAAGACTACAGACAGTATACATACTTCCAATTCTTGCTGCAGGTTGTCCAACTTCGGTGAGAGGACAGAACACAATAGAAAATGATAGAATGGGAAGATATGGAATGGGAAATGAAAACAGGTTCAGAAAGACACTGAATAAGTAGAAAGCTCTCATCAACTTCAGGTCTATTTAATTTCACATCCGACAGGCAGGGCCAGCTTCACGGATGTGTGATCTGTGCAGATGCAAAGGGTGGCTACTTGGAAAGGCTTAGTTGAATGCTCTGTTACTGTGGTCTTCAAATTCTTAATTCTTTCTAAACACTTTTGTTCTGCACCAGGCCCTGAAAATTATTTAGCTGGTCTTGCTCAGTCTTTCCACCAGACTAGAGGGCAAGTTTATAGTCTCAATGACTGTATACAGTAGCCACTGCTAACTTAAAGGACAGTCACTAAAAAGGAGACCTTTAAACAGGTTGGTGGATCACACATTGCAATATTTGAATTTTGAAGTGAGCAAAATATTTCTTAAAAGCCAATTTAATTAAATGCATTAGCCCTGGGGCGCCTGGGTGGCTCAGCTGGTTGAGCACCTGACTCTTGATTTTGGTTCAGGTCATGATCTCAGGATTGAGGGATGGAGCCCTGCCCATGGGCTTGGTGCTAATCAGTGCTCATCGGGAAGTCGGCTGGAAAGTCCCTCTCTCTCCATCTTCCTCTGCCCCCCCTCCGTCATGCATGTGAGCAGGCATGCACACGTGTGCTTACTCTCTCTAATAAATAAAATCTCAAAAAAAAAAAAAGAAGCATTGGTCCCTATTACTCCAATTAGAAATGCAAATGACATGTGCCTTTCTCCTATCTTTGTGATCATAATAATGGGCCAAAAGGTGATGTTAGTAAATGAAATACCAGAATTTAACTGATTTTCCATTCTGAAACCCAACGAAAGATCCTATGATGCTGATTATCTTTGGTTTTGATTTGATATCTGCTGTCTCACAGTAAGGAAAGTGACATTGCCACCGAAATCATCTCTGGAGTGAAATCTCTAACACAACCCAATTCAATTAAATCACACCCTTTAAATAACGTTCTGTTTATTTCTGCTCCTGCTAACCGCAGAGATAGTTGGTGTTTTTTCTTTGACTGAAGTGCTGATGAGCAGAACATTTCCCAGGCCCCAATTCAGTTTTTGATATCTGCTGGCCAAAAACCTGCCTTTTCCCCTGAAATCCAGACTGAGTTTCTACTAGTCCATTTTGACCTTTGGACTCCTTATCAGTCACCATGGGTCTCTGACAGTGGTAGGACAGGCCAACCCACAGAGGTCCACTCTCTATGAACAAAAGCTGGCTATGTAAAAGAGATGAGCTGCGGGCAGAGATACGATCTGAAGAGAAGGTGCTGAAGTCACCCTCTGTGTTCTAGCAGCATGTCCAGGACTGCTGCCACAGCGTTTTTTTCTCCCAGTGATTAAAACATACACCTTCATTAAGGAAGCAGCTGGGTTTCAGATAGAGCAGGCAACCACCGCTACTGAAACCAGCGTACAACTGAGATCTGCACTCCAACACTCCTTTCTCCTTCCCATCTTTCTTTTTTTTAAGTCTGCCAGAGGACCACTCTAGTTACTGTTTAGACCTGCCAGTGACATTTCAAGGTAAGATGCTTTAAGAGCTTTAAGTTCTCCCTTCTCCAGTACTCAATACTCACATAATCTCAAAGATGGAAATTTCTGTCTCAAGAATTTAATAGCTTGTTCCCCGTAAAAGTTAACCTCCTCAATTGGGGAGAAATATACCCACTCCTTCCTATAGTTCGGGCCAGGAAACGCTAACTTCATTAGTTAGAACCATTAACAAACTAATGTACTTGATCATCTTTTTAAATTTCCCTATCCTTAGTTAAGATGGTTCTATGGGAAAACTCAATGCTGCCTAACATTTCCTAAACAGAAAATGACAAAATATTGCTCCAGATCTGAATTAATTTGCTGCAGGACCCTGGTAAGTTTGTTTGTTTATCTTTTGGATCTAAAATTCTCTAAGTCAAAAAATGGTGATGATTTTAGAATAAAATGAAAAAGTGAGACACAAAGAAATACATAAACACTACGTATATATTCAACATCTCAAGATAATTAGCTTAACTTATCAATATTATTTCATCTATTAGTTTTACTCAAATATTTCACAAATCAAAGAATTTTCCATTAGTGCTTAGGTATTAAATAGCTTCCTGATAGGAAAAGACATGTGAGGATCAATTTTTCTGGCTCTCCAAGCAGTTCAGATGAATTAAAGAACAAAACGATATTTACCTTGATTTTACTTTTTATCATTTCAGGAGTGCTATAAAAATGAATTACTAATATTGCTGGTGGGATTGAGACTGGTACATCTGGGACGTTTTTGGTGAACAAACTAGCAATCTATCAAAAGCCCCAGAATTAGGTATATACCCTTTGGCCTAGCAATCCCAGAGTTGAGCTTTAAAATATTTCTTTTATGGACATGTGCAAAGATTTAGGCACAGGATATTCATTCACTGAGGTTTTGTTTATAACTGCAAAAAACTGGACATAGTCAAAATGTGCAACAATACAACAGAATTTGAAGTTCTATGGAAAACAAACAACTCTTAAAAAGGATATGAAAGAAATGCATGTGAGGACAATGGCAGGATGTTCGCAATATGCTAAGTGAAAAAATCAGATTACCAAGTAGTAGATAGAGGACAGTCCCATTTTTTAAAGTATATACATACACCAAAAAAGCCTAGATCATGTTAATAGTAAATACCTTTGGGAGATGAGAACGAGAATAATGCTTTTTGTGGGGAAAAGGAGTGCCTCAGTATTTTGTTTTTTTCTATAATAAATGTGCCTCATCTGCAAATATTGAAAAATAACGAATACTTTTTGCTCAGTTTTAAATTGTCATCAAGACAAGTCATATTAAAAAATATCACTCACCTAGGCAAGTTTGCTTTAAAGTTGAGTGGGTGGTAAAGGGTGAGATATTACCAACTTTAATGTGTATCAGGTAGGTAAGTTTTTAAAGCAAAAGGGATTTTCTACTTGGAAATTTTCCCCAAAGTAATTTGTAAGAATGCCATAAAGAACAGCATACCTGGTATTCAGTATTTGTTAATTTTGATTTTATTTGAGGAAGAAACTAGATGTTATTTACTTTTTTTAAAGCACAATAAACATCTTGGGACACTAACATTTTCTGACAAACAGGGCATTATGGTTTTGTTGAGAAGTTCTTCAGGCATCAAAATGGCAACAAAACAGAGAATTCCAGTAGTGTGGGAATTGTTACTTGAGACTGACAGCAGAAGAGCCACAGAAGTGAACAAGCCCCAACTCACTGATAGGACTGAAGTGGGTTCTCAACAGATATACTCAAGCACTTCTAAGGAGGTAATAAAAAAGTATGATTAAAAATACAATGGCTTGGGGCACCTGGGTGGCTCAGTGGGTTAAACCTCTGCCTTCGGCTCAGGTCATGTTCCCAGGTTCCTGGGATCGAGCCCCGCATCGAGCTCTCTGCTCAGCGGGGAGCCTGCTTCCCCCTCTCCCTCTGCCTGCCTCTCTGCCTGCTTGTGATCTCTCTCTGTGTGAAATAAATAAATAAAATCTTAAAAAACAAAACAAAACAATGGCTTTTCACCTTTTAAGTTAAGAGAGATGGTAACTAGCCAGTCTACAATCTTTAGTTTTTCTTTTTTTTTTTTTTTAATTTTGAAAAAAAAAAATTACTCTGGGTTTAAATGTATTTACTTGGAATCACTAAGTGGACATAAACGTGCTGTTTCTCTTACATGCTCTCAGTCTGCCATCTTCTCTCAGTGCATTAGAGTATAAGGAACAATCTACATAAGTTTTAGTACTTCATTGTGGCTACTCTTCTTTGAATCAATATCATTAAACTATCATTTGGGCTTACTGTGACATGGCATTTATATAGTTCTTGATCTTCATTAGTTGATGTATAATTGTAGCCTTACTATGTGTGTAAAAGATCCAGGTCCACTTGCATGGTTTCCATGCGTGCTGGAGTTAGAAACCAAGGATCTGTCCATTGCTCATAGAACGCTAAATAAGTTAAGCCATTAATAGGCAACCAGGCCATTAAATGGGTAACCAAGCCAATAAGAACAAGGACAAATAGTAATCAGCACACTCCACCCCTCAGAGCTCACCCCACTGTAAATATTACAAGCTCTCTGTGCCATGGGAACCACGTTGCCTACCACATGATGCTGACGTAATAGTATCTAGAGTAAGCACCTGGAGGAAGCAGACAAGGAGGTTTTTGCTTTGAATTACTTGAATATGCTTTTTTCTTCTCTCTCTCTTTTTTTAACCATAAACCCACTAACAAGATAGTTTAATGATTTCTGTTCTTATGCTGCCTGTGGGGATTTCACACTGTGCTCCCAGCCACTGGTACTGACTCATTAACAATGCTGTAAAATTGGCAGCTTCCCTGAATAAGCTATGTAAAGTCTGCAAATGTTAGTTACTGCGCTGTGTACTAAGTGGGTACTTGATAAAACTTGATAAATTCTGCCCATGATATATAGAAATATGCTCACAGCAATATCCTAGAGAATACAGTCAGTCTACACAAAAGCCTTTCTGGATTCTCCTTTTTACCGCAAATGAGTAATAGTCCCTCATTGAAAATTAATTATTGGTAACATGGCCATAACATCTGCCACAACAGTCTTCCTTTTCTCTCACCACTCAAGTACACTTTATCTCTGTTTATACAAATCAAGACATTTAAGACAGGGAGAAATAAAGGTCAGTGTCCCAGCTCAAATCCTACTTCTGTAATGCCTTACTAATTGGCTCATTTACAATACCTTTCTGTCTTTGAATACTTAAAGCACTGTTTGCACCAGTCATCTATCTGGCACTTAGCATGTGCTAAATTCTTTTCTTATTTATCCTTTTATTGACCTGTCTTATATCTTCAACAGACTGAGCATCCTGACAACAAGAATACAAGAATGTCTTGTGTTTCTTTGAATCTCCCATCCTTTGCCCAGAATAGGTGCAATTATGACAATCATGCAAATGACAGAATTTTACCATTAGGCTGGCTTGCCACTTTGTATTTTCATTCTTTCCCCTACATTTTAGCTTACGTCAAAAGAGCAAAAATATTAGCTACCATTTACCGAGTGCTATTAGTAGTACTTCACAAATATCACAATGAGGAAACACAGCTCACAGGTGGTGAAACTCTCAATGGGACTAAGGTCTGTTTCTTTGCTCTCTTTCTTTTCCTTTTTTATTTGACAGAGAGACCACAAGCAGGTGGAGTGTCAGGCAGAGGGAGAGGGAGAAGCAGACTTCCTGCTAAGCAGTGAACCAGATGTGGGACTCGATCCCAGGACCCTAGGACCATGACCTGAGTCGAAGGCAGATGCTTAACAGACTGAGCCACCCAGGCACCCCAGGTCTGTTTCATTCCAAACACCAAACTATTACTATTAGCAACAAGAACAAATGGCAAGTAAGATTCTGAATATGTGACCCATGAGAACTTTAAAGAATTTTTAAAGAGACTATTTAAGGAATGAGATGCTTTAAGAATTGATTGTGAAATTTTACTGGGGATGGATGAGCATCACAGGGGTGGGATTGACAGAATGATCTATACCAAATTTGGTCAAAGGGATGTCAAAGAAGTTCAGTTTCACATACTATTTGACCTATTCCATTCATCTCCTAGGAACAAAAATATACATTGAGAATTTACATCTCCTATAGAGGCCGCAACTTTTCAAACTACAGCTCCCCACAAAAAATAATAGAAAATTAAAAATTGGGACGCCTGGGTGGCTCAGTTGGATAAGCAGCTGCCTTCGGCTCAGGTCATGATCCCAGCGTCCTGGGATAGAGTCCCACATCGGACTCCTTGCTCGGCAGGGAGCCTGCTTCTCCCTCTGCCTCTGCCTACCACTCTGTCTGCCTGTGCTCGTGTGCTCTCTCTCTCTCTAACAAATAAATAAAATCTTAAAAAAAAAAAAAAAAACTTAAAAAAAAAAAAGAAAATTAAAAATTAATAGTAATAGAAAATGAAAATATTTTGGCGCTTATGGGAACTGGGTATGTTAACCTTAGGAGAAACATAATAAAGTGACTGTTCCTTCAACAATATGGGTTTGAACTGCATGAGTTCACTTACATGTAGATTTTTTTCATGAAATATATCGGAAAATACTTTGGAAATCTGTAACAATTTGAAGAAATTCACAAATGAATCATGTGCATAGAAAAAGTCAGAAATCATTTTAAGGATATAGTATAAGGGCTCCTGGGTGGCTTAGATGGTTAAGCGTCTGCCTTCTGATCAGGTCATAATCTCAGGGTCCTGGGACCGAGCTCCATGCTGGGCTCCCAGTTCAGTGGGATGTCTGCTTCTCCCTCTGCCCTCTCCTAGTGCTCCCTCTCTCTCTCTCTGTTTCTCAAGTAAATAAAATCTTAAAAAAAAAAAAAAAGACTATAGTATATAATACATATACAAAATAGATGTTAATTGGCTGTTTATGTTATAAGTAAGGCTTCTGGTGGACAGCAGACTATTAGTAGTTAAGTTCTGAGGAAGTTAAAAATTATACACAGATTTTCTATGGGGGGGGGAGGGGCAAGGCTGCTGACTCCCGCCTCATCAGGGGTCGACTGTAATTCTAAGTCTTCCACATCTAAAAACTATTACAACTTAAAAAACCACAACACTCTAAAATAGGCTAACACAGAAGTTTCTCTTTATTTGAGAGTAATTCAAGCTTCTGGATTCTGCTGCTTTAACAGACATAACTAATGCCAAAACCCTGAGGTAACTAAAAGAGGGATCACACCCCTCTAAAAACAGATTAATACAGAAAAGAAGAGTTGCTCAGTTTGCACAAACTTGCAAAAAAGGAAGTAAGCCCAAATTTGCCCTTTGGTGTGCAACACAGGCCATCTATTTATAAATCATTTGCTACATCCTTTCCAAATCACAGGAACACCTAAAAGGCCTTGATGTTCTTAGCACATTTCTTCAGGTTAAACCTAATTATATTAGTGGCAGCAACATCCTGCATCATTCAACAATGCAAAGCTAACTTTAGCCCTATCTTAAAGTAGTTAGGATACCAATTATTTTTCTTTCACCTTAGAAATTCAGAAACATTATGTGATAGCATCTACACCACTGTTCTTTAGCCCCAAGGCAGTTTAACATATGGTAATTAAGAGGACTCACATTTACTGGAGACACCCAAGAAGAGATGTGAGCAACATGATACGAAGAGTTTGGACCCCTCTATTACTCCAAGGTCCAACAGCTCTTGGAAACAGAGAATGAAAACATCCTTAATTATTTAGCTTTGGGCAGTGGTTTCTCAGTACTCGTATAAAGCAATTGCTCAACTTTAGGAGTGATTACACATAAGCACACAAGCTAAAATGTAGTAGTTTAGGGGGAAAAATCCACTCTAGGTTAATCAATAAGAAATTATGATATGAAGATATCACAACTTCACCATTCCTGTTCATCTTCATTGTGCAGATTTACTCTTCAGTTAACTTGGTTAAGCTTCGTTCCAATAAGGCCAAAGTTGAGAGCTCTTTTTTTTTCCTCCTTGGCTCCAAGCCAATTACTGCTCTGCCTCCAAACAAACACAAGTGTGGATAAAATCACATAAAGTTATCACCACTAATGAAAACATAATGTACCTTTATACTCTGGTAACAGATCATTAACCTTCTCTTCATATTTGAAGGCCCTAACACCTAGAAGATACACTGATATAAACTTATTTGATCATCTTTTAAAAGACATTCTACTTTTTATGGGGCACCTGGGTGGCTCAGTTGGCTAAGTGTCTGCCTTTGGCTTGGGTCATGATCTCAGAGTCCTGGGATCAAGCCTCACATAGGGCTCTCTGCTCAGTGGGGAGCCTGCTTCTCCCTTTGCCCTCCCCCCCGCTTGTGTTCCCTCTCTCTCTGTCTCAAATAAATAAAACATTAAAAAAAAAAAAAAGATGTTCTACTTTTTAAAGCTATTTCTTCTATGTAAGAATCAGATAACTACAGAAACAATATTAATTTAAAATTAAAGAAAAAGAAACACCTAATGACTCTTTTAAATATTAGTATTAGTCTCCTTACCCATCAAAGAGAGAAGACCTTAAATCATAATAAATGCTTGCTTTCAATTATGTTTGCCCATTTCTGTAAAGGACAAGATCTAGATTTAAAAAGTATCATGGGGACGCCTGGGTGGCTCAGTTGGTTGAGCGGCTGCCTTCGGCTCAGGTCATGATCCCAGCGTCCTGGGATCGAGTCCCACATCGGGCTCCTTGCTCAGCAGGAAGCCTGCTTCTCCCTCTGCCTCTGCCTGCCTCTCTGTCTGCCTGTGCTCGCTCTCCCCCACCTCTCAAAAATAATAAATGAAAAAAAAATCTAAAAAGTATCATGGATAATAATTACACTTATTCAATGAGAACAGATATTTAAAAATTTGAAAGGCAAAGAAAAAAAATTTATAAAATTATAACACTGGGGGTATGACCTCTTGGTTCCAGGTTTTTAAAATACATAATTTCTGCTAAAGAACTGTCTCAGATCTAGAAAAAGATGGAAGGCTACACCTAAATTATTCTACAAATCAGACATAAGTTGGAGTAAGAGAGCACCAAAGATTCGACAAATACTCAAAAGCAAAAATCTTAAACAATAGTACAGCAGGGGTGCCTGGGTGGTTCAGTTGTTAAGCATCTGCCTTTGGCTCAAGTCATGATCCCAGGATCCTGGGATCAAGCCCCACATCGGGGGTCCCTGCTCCGCGGGAAGCTGCTTCTTCCTCTCCTACTCCCCCTGCCTGTGCTCTCCCTCTCACTGTGTCTGTCTCAGTCAAATAAATAAATAAAATCTAAAAAAAAAAGAACACCAGATCCAGCAATCTGTTAAAAAATAACACAAACAGTGTGTAAGGATGATTTAAAGTTAAATCATTTCAATGGATGCCCAAAAAGCACTTAATGTAATTTAATAACTATGCATAAGAATGTTTGATTAGGTATACAGTTGACCCTTGAACAATGTAGGAGTCAGGGGAACCAAGCCCCCAGGAAGTAAAAACTCTGCAAATAACTTCTGACTCTTCAAAAACTTAATAGTCTACTATTGACCAGAATTCTGCCTTACAAATAACATAAACAGTCAGTCGATAATACATATATTTTTTAAAGTTTTATGTATTTATTTGAGAGAGTGAGAGAATGCACAAGGGGATAGAGAGGCAGAGGAAGAACCAGACTCCCCATTGAGCAGGGAGCCCCACATAGGGCTCTATCCCACGACCTCAGGATCATGACCTGAGCCCAAGGTTGACACGTTAAACCAAGTAAGCTACCCAGATGCCCCAATACGTATTTTGTATATGTATTATTGTATTCTGTATTCTTACAATAATGTAATCTAGAGAAGAGATTATTAAGAAAATCTTAAGGGAAAATACATTTGAAGTACTGATTATAAAAAAAAAACTTATTAAAACTCTCATAGTAGGGGCGCCTGGGTGGCTCAGTGGGTTAAAGCCTCTGCCTTCGGCCCAGGTCATGATCCCCGGGTTCTGGGATAGAGCCCTGCATCGGGCTCTCTGCTCGGCGGGGAGCCAGCTTCCTCCTCTCTCTCTGCCTGTCTCTCTGACTACTTGTGATCTCTATCTGTCAAATTAAAAAAAAAAAAAAATCTTTAAAACCCATGTTGTTCAAGAGTCAACTACAGTAGGAAATGTCGTCAACTTGATAAATGGTCTATGCCAGAACCTATAGCACACAATACACCTATTTACAAAACATAAAAAACATTCCTTGTACAATGGAAAACTAGATAAAACCATAAGCATTATTACTATTTAACATTACATTAGACCCCAGCCAAAGCAATGAGTTTATAAACATTCAGGCAAAACTCATTTACAGGTGACATAATCACCTATCCAGAAAAGTGAAGAAAATCAATTTAAAAATCTCCTGGATATTAGGACCAAGCAAGAGTTCAGCAAGGTAGTCTGATACAAAAGCACATATAAAAAGTAATAGGGCACCTGGGTGGCTCAGGGTTCTAGGATTTTATTACATAAAAATTAAAAACTTTTATAATGAGATACAAAGTTAAAAGACACACAATAAGCTGGGAGAAAGTATTTTTGCCATATATTCAGGACATACATAGTACATGAAAAAGAAACAAATACCAACAGAAAAAAATGGTCCTAAGTACAAACATGCAAATAAGAAAATGAAAAAGACTAATAAAAAATATAAAATATACTTAAACCTTTATAATAATGGGGAAATTGTGAATAGAGAAATATTTAAGAGAAGAGGTCCTGGAGTCAGACTGCCTGTGCTTGCATCCCGGTTGTATAATCTTAGACAAGTCCCCCAACATCTCTGTGCCTCCCATGTGTAACTAAGTGTATCTAACTTATAAGAAGAAAGAATCAGACAATATAAACAGTATTCAAAATAATGCCTGGTATACAGTAAGAGTTTAATAAAAAATTGCTATTTAATGTTATTATTAATATTACCATGGTTGGTGAAGGTATATTCTAACAGCTGGTAAGAACAAATTGGCAAAGCCTTTTTAGAAGGCAGTTTGGCAGTATGCATCAAATTTTTAACATATACATACCATCAGACCCAGAAATTCCACTGCTAGAAGTTTATCTAAAGAAATGTTCCCACATGTATACGAAGATATCAGTATAGTACAGAACTGCAGAAGCTCTGTATTTGGAGACAGGAAATGCTGGTTCTAGTTTCAGTTCTACCAATAACAAATCATAACTGCTATGCAAAAAATCACTTCACCTTTCAATTTTGTTAGTTTATTACTCCACAAAATGTGGGATGATGACTTGCCCAATCTGCCTCAGAGGAATACTTTAAGGATGTGGTTCTCAAAGTAGTTAGTTCCTGGACTAGCATCATCTAGGAACTTGTTAGAAATGCAAATTATCCATTCCACCCCAGACCTACTGAGTCAGAAACTCTGGGGGTGTAGGCAGCAATCTGTGTTTTTTTTGTTTTTGTTTGGGGGGGGGGTGAGGAGGGGCAGAGGGAGAGTAAGAGAGAGAATGTTAAGCAAGCTCCAGGCCCAGGCCCACACAGGGCTTGATCTCACCACCCTGAGATCATGACCTGAGCAGAAATCAGGAATCAGACGGTTAACCGACCAAGCTACCCAGGTGCCCAGGCAGCAATCTGTGTTTTAATAAGTTGTCTATGTGACTCTAATACAAGCTTAAGTTCAGAAATGAGCACTTATGAAGTCACTCGGATAACTAAAGAGCGGAATGGAAAGAGTACTAGTACTACTACTACTTGACACAAAAATTAAAATTGTTTCCACCTTTCAGTTTCACAAAAAGTTGTATTTTGGCTAATCATCTGGATATGTTCCTGGTGCTAAGCTTGAGCTTTAAAAAGCCTTGATATGAATCTAGGAAATCAAGCTCACATATGAAATCCAGTAATAAATATAAGTATTTTAGATCAAGGATAAAAAGTTCATCGTAACCTGTTTAACAAATCAAGCAATGTCTCAAGCACTTAAATTCTAAGATTTCTGATCAGAAGTTTTCATAACGGGAACACCATTTTAATGGTAGCCTTTGCCAGCATTTTATCTAATAATTCTTGATCTTTCTCTGAACTTTGTAGGACACAAAAATAGCCACCTATTTGATAAGCTGCTTGGCATATACGAATCACTAGACGGCCCCTTGCTTAGCAGCCATTCTCAGGGATTGAATGCTGGCTCTCTAAAAATAAGACAGGCTGCCATATTTTTCAGAAATTCTGATTTCTATTTTATTAAAAAGTATGGAACTTTTCATGATTATTTGAGTAGTCTGATCTAAGACCCCTGAAATTTGATCACATGATGCTCTGGGCTGCTCACATTTTTTTTTTCTAGTAGGACTTAAATTTATGACAGTAACTATTCTTAGTTTCTGGAGTGACTTTAATCACTTCTTAATGTCCTTCACTGATACTTCAAAATTAACTCCATATTTGGTGAGTTTTATGCAATGACAAAGGGAGCCTATAATCTAATAATGATGATATAATCTCCAATAAAATACAGGAATACCCCAGTATTCTCCAATTTCATCTATATATAAAACAGTTGAAAGTCCAGAAATTAGAGTGAGCCAGTGAAATCACCAAATAGGTGTCTAAACACCATATTCTTTTTTTTTTTTTTAGAAAATATCATTATTATTATTTTTAAGATTTTATTTTTATTTGACAGAGAGAGAGAGACATTACAAGTAGGCAGAGAGGCAGGCAGCGGGGGGCGAAGCAGGCTCTCTACCAAGTAAAGAGCCCGATGCGGGGCCCGATGCGGGGCTCGATCCCAAGACCCTGAGATCATGACTTGAGCCGAAGGCAAAGGCTTTAACCCACTGAGCCACCCAGGTGCCCCTAAACACCATATTCTAAAGGTCATGAACTTTCTCCATAGGAGAGCCCCCTAGGATCTCACTCTACTACTCCAGCCTTTTTCCTTTGACAGATATCTCATAGGGTTTGTTACTTAGTTTCTAAACCCACAGCAAATCTGAGGTAGCAAATGAGAATAAAATAAGTTCTTATGAGTGGGTTCTCAGCAGTGACAAGGGAAACATCTGGCTAAGACCAGTCATGTGTCAAGGTACCCCCTTCTGCAAACATCCACTTAAATTTTTTTTTGAGTCAGTCTTCACTTAGGATCCTAAATCTTAAATCTTTTAGTTGCTCCCACCAGTTGCTGCTATTTATATATCTGGCATGATAGGGATATGCTCACACCAGTTGAGCTTTACAGTAGCAAGCCTTAGAAATAATATTTCCTTTTAGGAAAGAGATTAACTTTTTATAAGATCACCTTACTTTTAGAATCTTGTTTTAAAAATACATTTATCTGCACAACATTTTCATACAATCCCAAGGTGTTTACTGACTTTCTAAAGCCAATCCATAAAACTATGGGTGACCATGGATCCTAAATTTAAAACTTTTGCATTATATACCTCAAATGCATATGTTTTAACAAAATTTTTGGTTTTATTTTTATCAGAATTATCCCTAAAGGTTTTTAAATGACACTAGAAATGCAAAATAAAAACGATGGCTAACTTAATATTAATGAATACATTTTAGAAGTGAAATTTTGATATTAAGTCTCTTGTAAGAAAAAAACGTAAGTGGCAAAAGACAAAAATGAAAGAGAAATAGTCTGCAAATTCTTTAAAAGACTGTCTACTTTAGCAAATCTTAGAGTAGCAAATACAGTTTTCACTAAGTGAAAATGTCAGCAGTTAAGGGCATTTCCTAAGATTAAGTCTCAAAAGTGGCCTTGCAACTACTAAGAATATAATTTTTATACTGGTTGAGAGTGCCAGTGTGGGAAACAGATCTGGATTCTAAGGAGAGTTTTGTCATTTACTAGCTATATGGCCATAAGCAATTACTTAACTTCTCTAAGTCTCAGTTTCATGGTCTAAATAGACATCTAAATAAACATAAAGTTGCAGTTGGATTAAATGAGACAATATACATTAAACTCTCAGCACAGTGACAAGCAGTCAAAAAATGGAAGCTATTAGTTATTGTTTAATTTCAATTAACTCATTTTTTGTGCAGGGATTTACAGTTTGCAGTGTTACTGGCACATATGATCTCTTATGATTCCCTGGGGTAGGAATCTCATTTTATAGTAGAAGAAACTGGAATCAAATGATTTACCCAAAGACAGTAATTAGTAGGAAAAGAAATTTGGGCTTAATGTGATTATGCTAGGAACTAAAATTCAAAATTCCTTTTCCTCTCAAAAGCTTAGAAGCTGGGCGCCTGGGTGGCTCAGTGGGTTAAAGCCTCTGCCTTCGGCTCAGGTCATGATCCCAAGGTCCTGGGATGGAGCCCCACATGGGGCTCTTTGCACTGCATGGGACCTGCTTCCTCTTCTCTCTCTGCCTGCCTCTCTGCCTACTTGTGATCTCTGTCAAATAAGTAAATAAAATCTTTAAAAAAAAAAAAAGCTTAGAAGCTCTGCCTTTTAAATTGTTTAATCCTTTTTAAAATTGCAGTTAAATATACATAACATAAAATTTTCCATTTTAACCAATTTAAAGTGCCTTTAAATATAGTCACATTGTTGTGCCACCTTCATCACCATCCATCCTCAAAACATTTTCTTCTTTCTGAAATGAAACTCAATCTATTAAACACAAATTTCTCATTCCCCCTCCCCCAACTCCTGGGTATTACTTGAGGTACCTCATATAAGGGGAATCACACAATATTAGTCTTTTGTCACTGACTTACTTCACTTAGAATAATGTCTTTAAAATTCATCCATATTGTAGCATTTGTCAGAATTTCCTTCCTTTTTAAGGCTGAATAATACTCAGTTGTATTACATATGTTTTGTTGTACCCATTTATCTACTGATAGATATGTGGGTTGCTCCCACTATGTTTTTTTTTTTTTTTAGTTTATAAAGTTATTGTTAACACCATTATTTTGATATTGGTTATCTAGTTTCAGATTATTCCCTCCTTTCCTTCTCTTCTACTCCCTTTTCTTTAAAAGAAAAAAATGCAAGTAAGTGATTTAATTCTGTGGAGTTTACATTCACAGGAATAAAACCAGTTTTTTTGTGTGTGGCTATTTTTCGTAGGAGCTCTACCAAGAATCAACACAAAGGAAAAAACCTGAAACAAGTGAATTTAATTTGATTTGGTGGGAGAGCAAACCATTAATTAAAACAATAAATTAGATGTAAGGTTATTTATAAATCACTTAACATGCTAATCTTCGTACCTTTAATAAGAGATAATGGAAAGTTTCTGTTGTTGGACATTAAAAAAAGTTTCTCAGGGTTGACCTGGGAAGGAGGGAGAAGCGCTGCTTAAGTACGGGTAATCTGGGAAAACCTCAGTAGCTGACTCTCCAGGAGCCACTCGGGAGTGAGTACTAATACATTACAAAGACCAAACTGCTGCTACCTAAAGTAACCCTAAACCACCCCACCGGTTTAAGGATGCAGCTTGAATAGATGGGAGTTCCTCTACTTTGCGCATTATAACTGTGAGGCGAGATTAACCACAAGCTTCAGCACACACTTCTCAAAAACAGCTAGACCACAATGGAAGGGAAGGACAACTCTAAGAGACATCAAAAAACAGCGACGATTTAAAGATGCGTTGAATCTTGCACTTTCGTGAATGAAGGTGTGCAAGAGGACTTGTACTACAACAGGGGTAGACTAAAAGTAAAATAGTCAAACTACTGAAATCCAATTTTCTCAAATAATTCCAGACTACAACCAGCGGGAGTGAAGAATGGACAGCTTTCCTTTGTGTTAGCGGCTTGCAACAGAAACCTACAGCCACACGCAAACTTATTTCAAACAACGACAAAAACAACAACAACAAACACGGGAGCTTGATCATACCAGGACCCGAAAGGGAGTCCAAGCGTTTCCGGGCGGCGTTTCAGGAGCTACAGACGGCCCTCCACCCCTAGAGTCTCCAGCTCGACTGTCACTCGGTCACCACGGACAACTTCCC
Organism: Taxidea taxus jeffersonii; assembly: GCA_003697995.1. NCBI lineage: Eukaryota > Metazoa > Chordata > Mammalia > Carnivora > Mustelidae > Taxidea > Taxidea taxus. Next base: position 92,375 of record ML102296.1, on the reverse strand, counting down.
AGGGACGACTACACTTTCAGATTCCCTCAAAAAGTTTACCAGAAATTCTCGCAAATGGTTCTTCAATCCGCCCAACCCCCGGGGACATGTTCTGCCTCCAAGAATTACCCCACACCTCCACCCCACTATACCCCCGGACACTTTGAAACCACTAAGCCCTCAGGGTGCGATTTCGCCCTCGCTTGTCTGCTTGTTCCCCAGGATGCTGGGGAAAGCGGCTGCTGAAAAGCAAACTTTCCCAGTTTTTGTGGAGGGCGGGAGGGCGCACGGCGCACTCACAGCTGGTTGATGGCATTCTGCGAGATGACCGCGTTGGCGGAGAAGTAAGGGATCATGTCGGGGCCACCGAGGCTGCAGGTGCAGGCGGGGGACGCCTTCCTCTCGCGGGCCAACGTGCTAAGGGTCATGGAGCCAGCTCAAGGCGCACAGCTCCGCATCCTGGCCCCCGCCCGGCTCCGGCACAAGACGCTCGCGCTGGGCTCCGTCGGGCCAGGGGCGCGGGCAGCCCGGGCTCCCCGCGTCCAAACTGGGCCCTCCGGGTCGCGCGGAGGCAGTCGCCGCAGCCCTAGGGCTCGGCTTTGGAGTCTCCGAGGCTGGGCGCCGCCAGCAGCCTGCCCCAACCCGCGTCCGGGGCGGGGCGCTGCGGCGGGCCGGCCCAGAGGGCGGGGAGAGTCGCAGGAGCCGAAAGGGTCGGCTCTTTGGGTGCTCCGCCCCTGAGCTCGGGACACCCACCGGATACTGCTGCGCGCTCCTCCGTTTGTTGTTGCCGCTCACGTTAAGGAGTGAAGTGAGCCTGGGGGTGGGCAAAAAAGGCCAACATTTCTTGGGAATGTCTCCATAAGAAAGGTCCTGCTTCTTGAACGACTCTACACATTGAAACCCCATTTTTCAAGTGTTCTTAAAACTTCGAAAGGCCGTTCATTCACAAATGTAACGAATACTTATCAATGGTTTCCGATGTACTAAGGCCAGGGAAATTCAGAGATAAGCTTGTTTTGTTTTAAGAGAGGGGGTAGGAGGCAAAGAGGGAGAGAGAGAGAATCCCAAGCAAGCTCCACCCCAGTGGGGAGCCGGATTCAGGGCTCATCTCAAGACCCTGAGATCACGATCTGCTCCCAAATCAAGAGTGGGAGGCTTAACTCAGAGCCACGGAGGGGTCTCGGGTTTTGTTTTGTTTTGTTTTTTGAAGGAAAACAGCTTAAGTTATGATGGGGAAAAACCCTATTTACATTGTCCATAACATTTACTGACCCTTGTAAATACATTTATAAAGGGCTTTCCTAACGATTCTCCAAACCAAGGATTCATAGCCTTAGCTACACATAGGAATCTTCTGTGGGGATTTTAAACACCCCAATGCTAGCTGCACCCTAGACCAATAAAATCAGAATCTCTTGAGGTTGAGATCTTAGACATCAATATTTTTCAAAGCTCCCTGGGTGATTGCAATGTACAGCCATGGTTGATAACTATTGTGCTAAATGATCTAGGAGAGAGAGACAGGCTAGAAAGTATATCCACACTTTACAGATGTAGAAATAAATATCCAGGGTCTAGCCAGATGACCTCATTTGTAAGTGACATCACTAGATTTGAACCCCAAGTTTTATGACTTCTGTTTTAGGTGGGGCTTTTCCTACAAAGCCCTATACCCTGATACCTTCATGAGATTAAGCTTTATCATGTTCTTAACTCACTATGCAATGCCTTTCACCTGACCAGGAACTAACTCTTCATAAAATGAAAATCTCTTCTGTGTCTCTCCTGCATCCTATATAGTGGTCTACAAAACAGGTTGGCATGCTGCAGGTACTCAGTAAAATTGGTTCCCTCATCTCTTGCCCTTCCAGTCTCATCAGACCAAAAAATTTTAGGCATGTGCATGTTATGCTTTTCTCAATACCTGACTAAATTATATATCAATAACTGTCTCTGGATCCAGAGCCAGAATTAGTAATAATTTTAAAAATGACTTCACTATCCTATTATAAGACAAGAGACTAAAATTAGAAACAAGTCACTTTAAGACTCAACATATGCTAGAATCAAGAAGAAACAAGTCTTTGTTTTACATAACTTTTCAGATCTCTCTTCCTATTGGGAAGTTTGGCAATTTTCTAAATACTAGAAAGGAAATAATCAATCTAAGTTATACATTTTATGTCTAAAACCAGAAACTCTTTTGTTAGTTTATCGTTCCATAAAACTTAAAGTTGTTGCCAAGGCACTGAGAGATTTGAAATATTGCAAACTCATGCTGGAAATAGGGATCTAAGTTTCCTACAGATCTGGAAATAGGAAAGAACCAGTTGGCAAGTGAAGAGTTAATGAGAGGTTTGGCATCCAGTGCATCATCATCTTCATCCATCTCTAGTAAGGAAAGTGTTTGAAAGATTTATTCAGGCTGTGTCAGCAGGCACCCAAATGGCAGTGTAAGAAAAAATCTGCTGATACACCCCAAAATAAATTGCTTTAAATATCTGGCAAACTTGCCAGTTTGAAACTTCTTCCAGGCTGTAATTTATTACAGCCTCCTGGCAATGATCAAAAAAAGGCAGCAGGCTGTTTAGAAGAGCACTGTTAAGGTGAGTCCAGTTCCTTTCATGACAGCAGAGATGGGATTTTATTGAAGGCAGTACTAAATGATGCTGTTTATGAAAATGATGGAATGGTAATCATCTATATCTTTCTCAAAAAGAAGTCAGCAGGAAATGTATCTTACTCAATTCGCACTTAATATCTCTGGCATTTACAAAACCCTAAAGATAAGGATTTCATAAATATGTATATTTTTCTTTTATAGATAGGTTCCTATAGTGACACCCCAGAAGTGCATAGTCTTTTGTTTCCCCTCAAAAGACCTCTGCCAGTGCCTGTTCAGCTGAGTCTATTTTAACACCCCATCCAGGCCTTTTCAAAAGCTTTCAAAGTTAAATTCTCGCTTTGAACTGTAAGATAGGAAATTGGGAAAGTGCTAGAACGTGCCTCAATAATTTTTTTTTTAAGAAAAAAAAACTACATCATCTTTGCAAACTGGGGTACCTTTAAGGGAACAGTTCTTTCTGCTACTGTCTTAAAAAGCTGAACAAATTCCCTTTCTTTTCATGATCTGCAGAGTGTCAAAATGTCAGTCAATTTAGTTTCAGCTCAATTTAATCCTTTACTCTCCACTGTCAGGAAACAAGGCTCTAGGGAGCAAGCTCTCTGTACCCAAGCATCTAGGAATTCAAAAATGATTCCAAATTAGACTGAGCAACATGAAATAAACTAAGCTATTTTTCTACTCCACATGAAGTCAGAAGGGGTTTTAAAAAATCTGCACAAAGGCCCCGAAGAAAAATTGCTGCGTATCATCATACTCTTGCTTGAGTTAGAAGATTTAAAATACATTTTGTCATGGCATTTACTGACCATTTCAAGGCTCAGAAATATGAATATTTTAAAATGTTATTTTGGCTCTTCACAGCATTAGCTATGACCAAATTAAGTTTTTATAGAATTATACGTTAAAAATATTAGGTGCTTTTAATAGATGTCCCCTGTATACATAAGGTGCGTCTGTTACTATGTCTTCATGTGTCTCTCCTCAAGGTGTAAACACTGTAAACCAGAGACTTACTTGCTGACCAATTGAAATTCCAGGACAGACAGGAAAGTGCCCTTAAATGTAAGTGAAGGAAGTGGGCATGTTTTTGCTGCTGAACAAAATTTCAACCTGGGTGGATCACTTGAATGGAAGGTAGCTAATGAGCTAAAAAGTGATTGTGTTAAACTGCCAAAAGTAGTAGACCAGAAACCAGAGGACCTAAGCTCTAATTCTAACATGCCATTTACTAAACTAAGATTATGGCTAAGTCATTGATTTTCATCTATAAAATGGGATAATAAAACACTAAGGAAAGGTCCCTAAATCTATTTTTGTTAAAGTTGGGAACTTAGGAAAGGAATTTCATTCAGCCTAGAAATCCTGAAAAATGCATTTAATTTACTTAAGATAAACAGTCATTTAGCTCAAAGCAGTAGAAGAGTCCAACAGTTAAAAATCCTAACTTTGGTTTACATAGAAAATAGAATATTACTCAGCCATAAAAAAGAATGAAATTTTGCCATTTTGCAACAACATGGGTAGACCTCCAGGGTATAGTGCTGAGTGAAATCAGTCAGTCAGAGAGAGATAAATATCAATGGTTTTATTCATATGTGGAAGTTAAGAAACAAAACAAATGAACAAAGAAAAAAAAAGAAACAAAAAAACCGGACTCTTAAATACAGAGAACTGGTGGTTGCCAAAAGGGAGGTGGGGGAGAGGGGATGGGTGAGATAAAGAGGTTTATAGTACACTTATCTTAATGAACATTGAAAGATGTATAGAATTGTTGAATTATTATATTGTATACCTGAAACTAATATAAAGCTGTATGTTAATTATACTTGAAAAAAAATCCTAGCCTTGGAATTATTAGGCTGGGTTCAAATCTTAGTGTCACCACTGACTGTGAATTTTGGATAGTCGCTTAATCTGTGGCTTATTATTAGTACCAAACTTATGAAGTTACTATGAGGAATAAGTTATTAGACCTAAAGTACTTAGAAAGAGTGTATGGCACAAAAATCTATGCTTGGGACTTAAAGGCTCTGTCAGATCAAGAGAGTTAAGAGAAAGGTTGGGGAGACTGCCCTTCAGAAATAAAATCAGAAAGTTGGGAGTCTCCAAAGAAGTATCTTAGATCAGAGTGCATGACTGTAATAAATATATTAATTAATTAGATTTTGGTGTTTTAAGTAATCTCTGCACCCAAAGTGGGGCTTGGACTCACAATCCCGAGATCAAGAGTCACATGTTCCTGCCAACTAAACTAGCCAGGTGCCCTTAAATCTTTTGATTTTTTTTCTGCTTTTCTAACTCCTCCATTCATCTTATCTTTTGACTGTTTCTTTGAGGTAAAAACTCTTGATAGGGAAAAAAACCCCATGTACCTTTCTTCAAGTCATTAGGAAAGCTGAGTGTATGTATGTTTGTATATATGCTGGGGGTGGGCAAGGGCCTTTGTCTGGCAACCCTGAAGAAAAGTTGACTGTACATTTTAATTCATTTGTTAAAGAAGTTAAGATGTTGACTAGAAATAATCCTCTATGCTCTTTCCACCAATCTGAAAAACAGCCAAAGCAGGCAACATTAAAATGTCAATGAGACTGATATCAGAAGTTTAGATTCTAGTTACTTTATCCATGGGCGAATTTTAATCTGTTCCAGCCTCAGTTTCTTTAATCTTCAAGAGGGGATGGTAATGTTTACCTCACAGTTTTACATAAGTGCTTTTTGAACAAGACAGCGTGAAATTCTCGTTATTACCATTCATAAATCAGCCAATCAGCTTCTGGTAACAGAAAGCTAGTTGTATTTGTTTGTATTTGGGATGAGAAGTTGATGAATGAATGGAAATTAAAATACATACAAACTTCCCTAATGTACAATCCCATTTCATCCAGGAAGTATTCACCATTATTGTTTGCCAGGCAATTAATTATATTAACTTAATATTGGATTTTGTAGTAATGTGAGATCTGTCGTGTTTACTGGATTTTTGTATTTACAAGCTCGTATTATTATTTAAAGATTTTATTTATTTATTTGAGAGAGAGAGAGACAGCAAGAGCGCACAAGCTGGGGGAGTGGCAGAGGGAGAGGGAGAAGCAGGCTCCCCGCTGAGCAGGGAGCCAGGCAAGAGTCTCAGTCCCAGGACAGTCATGACCTGAGCCGAAGGCAGATGTTTAACCAGCTGAGCCACCCAGGTGCCCCTGTATTTCAAGCTTTTAAATAATAGTATTAACTTATATAACTTTATTTTAAAAATACCTAGTCAGGGACACCTGGGTGGCTCAGTTGGTTGGGCGGCTGCCCTCGGCTCAAGTTATGATCCCAGCGTCCTGGGATCGAGTCCCACATCGGGCTCCTTGCTCAGCGGGGAGCCTGCTTCTCCCTCTGCCTCTGCCTGCCACTCTGTCTGCTTGTGCTCACTCCTGCGCTCTCTCTCTCTGACAAAATAAATAAATAAATAAATAATAATAAAAAAAATACCTAGTCATAAGAAAATATGATTATATCTGCCTATTTGTATTTTCTTTTTTTATTTCTTTATTTGACAGATAGAGATCACAAGTAGGCAGACAGGCAGGCACAGAGAGAGGGAGGCAGACTCCCTGCCGAGCAGAGAGCCTGATGCAGGGCTCGATCCCAGGACCCTGGGATCATGACCTGAGCCGAAGGCAGAGGCTTTAACCCACTGAGCCACCCAGGTGCCCCTGCCTATTTGTATTTTTATGTTTTCTCCAAGGGTGTGATCTACAGAAATAAATAGTAAATTAATCCCCTGAGTGTCAAAAGGGAGAAAACCAACACTTTAAAGAGTTACAAAACAAAAAGCCTGTTACCTGGAGTAGCACAACACTCTGTCTCCTGTTAATCTGTAAAAGGCCAGGATAAAACTCTCAAGATAATATATCCAAGTTGCTAACTTGTTGCCCAGACAGCACCAAGAGGTATCTCACTACACTTAGTCAAAGGCACTCTTCATACAATACAATAAACCAAACTGTAAACAAAGGCTCTTAAAAGCAATCGTTTTGCAATCACCATGTGGCTAATAGCTTTATTTAAAAGAGTATCAGACAATAGTTTTAAACACTGGATAGAACAATGACACTGAACCCTTCTAGTCCTTTCCATGGAACTTTCCACCATAAGCGCAATGGGGAATACTGAAAGATCTGCATATCAACTCCACGAGAGGCAATCTCTAAGGCATTCATCCCCCATGGTCTTAACCGCCATATGCTCCAGTAGGAAGAGATGCTGAAATGCTGCTTTCTTCAGGTTACAAAAGTCCCACATGCTATTGTTTAGTAAAAATAATAGGCATTTATAGATCACTTTTCACATCCAACACATCTTGTAAAACATTTAACCATTTAATCTCCATTTTATCTCTTTAAACATTAAATTTATTTTTAAATTGTTTTTAACATATTATTTATTTTGTATTTTTTCTTCTCTTTTTTACTTTTATTAAGTTATGTTAGTCACCATACAGTATATCATTAGTTTTTGATGTAGTGTTCCATGATTCATTGTTTGTGTATAACACCCAGTGCTCCATGCAATATGTGCCCTCCTTAGTACCCATCACTGGGCTCACCCATCCGCACCACCCCCCAAAACCCTCAGTTTGTTTCCCATAGTCCATAGTCTTTCAGGGTTCATCTCCCTCTCTGAATTCTACCCCCTTCATTTTTCCCTTCCTTCTCCTAATGTCCTCCATGCTATTCCTTATGTTCCACATATAAGTGGAACCATATGATAACTGTCTTTTCCTGCTTGACTTATTTCACTTAGCATAATCCCCTAGTTTAAAAAAATAAAAGCAACATATGCTGAATGATTAAAACTTTTTTCCAGTTTTAAAAAATGTACTTATGACTTTTTTTCCCCAGTATTCATAAAGTTAAAAAAAAAAGTCACTCTTCTTATCCCCATTATCCTACTCTCAGGGACGACTGTTAATGTTTCCAGAAATTTTCCTTATATATGTAAACATTAATATATTGTAGCTGCCTTTTAACAAAACACATGCACATATGCATAGAATTATATTACATGCATTATACATATTATTCTGCTTCTTGCTTTCCCCTCCACCTATCACTACATCTTAGACATTTTCCTATGTTTATATAGATTTCCCTCATTCTTTTAAAGGAGTGTATAGTTTTCTAGTTTACAATTATATATAATTTATTTAAACGGTCCTTTACTGATGGACATTTTAAGATGCTTACAATCTTAACCATTACATATAATATCATTATGAACATACTTTCATGCAATTTTTATGCATACATGTGAATATATTTCTTGGATTTATGCCTAGAGGTGGAATTGGCAGTTAAACTATTTTAAATATGTTAGGAATTGTTAGATAGGGCTAAATTGCCCTCCTGAAAGGTTTAGTTTTTAATTTTCCCATGGAATCTTAGGGCCTATTATCCTGTGATCTGTTATATTAACTCAGGGCCCAAGATCCTCTTCTATACCCCATCTTTTACATACTACATTAAATATAAATATATATATACATATATATCTTTTATATATATATATGTATGTATGTATATGACACATTTTTATGGAGAGAAACTAGAAAAATAGACTTAATTTAAAGAAAAATGAAAAACTGTATTATGGACATTGATTTCAAAGAATTACTTAGACTCTAACAAATATATGTAATACTTAAACTACTTTGAAGATAATATAATTTTAAATTCAGAAGATATTTTAGGATCTTGTTTGATGCTAATTCTCTAGAACATACTATAGGTAAATGAGCCAAATGTGGCTTTCAGTGTCCTGAATGGGGTGAGATGAGAGATAGAAAAACAGAAAGTTAATTTGGAATTAACCAAAAAGTGGAGGCTAGAGGAACTGAGAAGGTTTTGAAAATAAAAACAATAACTGACATTTGTCAAGCTGACATTCATGGTGCACCAGCATGCAGTATCTCACTTAATCCTCACGAACAGCTCTGTGATTCTATTCTTATCTTTATGAGGCTCAGAGAGGTTTAATCATTTGTTTAAGGTAATATAGCAGTATTTCAACCCCAGCCAGTTAGACTGGCTCCAGAACCTGTTTCCTTAACCAGTACTCTACACTGTCTCCATGATGATGGAGGTTCACTATGGAACAGGTTAAGTCTGAAAAGTTTTATGCCAACAGGAAAAACTGGAGACCTTACTTACCATACAGCAGTTGGTATTTTCTCCTTTATTTGATCCTAGCTATGCCTAGCAGGTCCAGACAGTAATAGGGACCTAACCCAGTACTAAATATAGCAGTTAAGATCTTCTGGCTGTTGTATACCATCCTTGTGCTACCAAACCCTTTAGAACTCTGCATTTCAAGCTGATATTCATCACAAGACATTTTCCAAGGCATTTATAGCTATAGTTTTTTTGTTTGTTTCCCTGGTTTCTTTACACAGCATCCTCTGTGAAGGAAGCATTTAATGTATTTTTAGGTAATGGTGGCATCATCATCTTATTTGATGTTTGAAATAAACCTACTAGCTAGGCAGGTAAAGAAAAAGTTGAACCAGTCTAATAATCTAGGTGATAAGAAGCTCGGACTCTAGTTGCAGATGTGTCTAATTCATCATATATACTGTCAATAGATTGACTGAATTCAGTTGGACTAATTTTGAATACCTGTACGCCAGGTACTTTCTAAGATACTATTAAAATGATACTGAGTACTTTTATAATAATTCCTTACTCAGAATCCCCAAATAGTCCCTTATTCCCTTTCAGAACAAGCCCAAACTTTCACTTCTAGCTTTCAGATCCTCTATAATTTTTTTAACATTTTTTTAAAAGATTTTATTTATTTATTTGTTAGAGAGAGAGAGAGCGAGCACAGGCAGACAGAGTGGCAGGCAGAGGCAGAGAGAGAAGCAGGCTCCCTGCCAAGCAAGGAGTCCGATGTGGGACTTGATCCCAGGACGCTGGGATCATGACCTGAGCCGAAGGCAGCTGCTTAACCAACTGAGCCACCCAGGCGTCCCTGGATCCTCTATAATTTAAATCCTCCTATAGTCCAGTCCTTATGGTATATTACCCTCAATTCCATTCCTTTCCCAAAACAATCAGTATAACTATTTTTTTTACCCATTCTCCCAAGACAGATCTTTGCTATAATTAGGTTTCTATACTGTCCTCCTGTATCTGAGTCTCATACTCCTCTCTGTTCAAGTTGTTCCCTGAGACCACTTTTACCAAGCCTTTCAAATTATCCAGGTAGAACATATTTCTCAAGGCCTTGTTTCAGTTCTCAGGTCTTTCAACAATTAGAAACCGTATAGTGTTTTCACATTCATCCTCACTGATTCTCATTACAATCCTGTGTACAGGTAAGCAGAACTAGCTGGGATTATCAGCTTCATTTTACAGATGAGGAACCTGAGGCTCAGAAATAAAGGAACCTGTCCAAGTTTATACAGAAAACATCAGAGCTAGGATTTGGACTTACATCTTCTGATTAAGATCAATGATCAATTCCTTATTTACAGTATGCTAGGAAACTTTTCTGACTCCTTTATAATTTATAATTTATATTATTTATTTTTTTAAAGATTTTATTTATTTATTTATTTGTCAGAGAGAGAGAGAGAGAAAGCACAAGTAGGCAGAATGGCAGGCAGAGGTAGAGAGAGAAGCAGGCTCCCTGCCGAGCAAGGAGCCTGATGTGGGACTTGATCCCAGGACCCTGGGATCATGACCTGGGCTGAAGGCTTAACCGGCTGAGCCATCCAGGCTTCCCTTTAATCTATATTATTATTCAAGGTTTTCCTCTCCATTTATGCTGTATAACGTATCTCTTGGCGGGAGCAAATTAGATACAGTAACTCTCTTTTGTGGACTTCACAGAGCTTAGCACAGTGCTAGGCAAGTCTTAAGCATTAAATATATTTGGCTGATCCCTTACACTGCACCCCACTATAGTTTTCTTAGGGCTCTAGATAAATATTTCCTGAAGGAATCAATACATTAGTGATCTCCCTGATAGCTGGTATAAGGAGTGGCCTCTAAGCTTCCTTTTCACTGCCTCATTTTTCTCCTGCTCTCTCTTTTCTGATAGATAGATGCCTCCTTCACACAGAAAATCCAGTAGAGGGCCTGGAATACAACCCAGTTAGGTAAGGGCTTTATTTTTATTTTCAAGCCTGTTCTAGACTTTCAGGAGCCAAAAGTTCAAATCGCAGCAGGATTGATTCAGCCCTTTCACAAGCAATTTAGTACTATGCAGTTTGTTTAGACTGGTCAAGTTTCTCGGTCCTGGCTGAACAGCATCATTATCTCCTCGAGCTTTCGTGTATCAGCTTCCCTGGCCATATTTCACTTTTCATGTCTTTCTTTTCTAAAATCAGGTGAATATGCAAAATCCATACTTACACAATCATACCCTTTTCAAAAAGCATGTCAAATATCTTCAAGGAATTTAAGTACAATACAGGAAGTTCTTCTCTCTGGGTTAGGCAAAACCTAAGAAGTATGCAAAAGTTATACTCCTCAATACTTAGTAGAAAGGGGATATTTTGTATCATTCTTCAGCTAGTGAACCAACTGAGCAAAGATATGGTGTTGTCAGATTCTATTTAATCCACCTCAGCTGGAAGGCCAACTAGACAATGGATCTTAAGTGAAGTGAAAAATACTTTGCCAAGGGAAAAGAAAACTAAGTAGCAAATATTTTAATTTTTAATTGTGAAATATTTCAAACATACAGCAAAGAACAGAGAGGATAACAAATAGACAGATACTCAATAGACCGTACTATCACATTCTAATATTTTACTCTTTGGATTTAAAGAAATAAAACATTCCAACTGAAGCCTTTTGTGAACCTTTTCACCCCTGTCTGTATATGTAGGTACTATTTCTAAATTTGGTGTTCATCTTTCCATTTGTGTTTTTATATTATATTTTATACTATGCAAAGAGCATATTTTAAAAAATATTTTATTTATTTATTTGAGAGAGAGAGAGCATGAGAGGAGAGAGGTCAGCAGGAGAAGCAGACCGAGCAGAGAGCCTGATGTGGGGCTCAATCCCAGGACTCAAGGATCATGACCTGAGCCGAAGGCAGTTGCTTAACCAACTGAGCCACCCAGGCTCCCACAGCATATTTTTAATGTAAAATTTATTCAGAAAGTTGTAGCTTGTAAATCCTTGAACTTTTAAAATATTTCTTACATAGTACTACATAAAATAGATATAAAAGAATAAATAAAACATTTTTCCTGCTTAAAACTTCTAGTCCATGGTGGATAAGTGAGTAGATATGCGATAAAGTCAAGAGAGCAAAATGCTAATTGTGAATCCAGGAAGGGTGTGTATTTGGGTGTTTACTGTAAAATTCTTTCAATTGTCTGCTGGCTTACTTTTAAAAAATAAAATGTTGGAAAAATAAAATAGGGGTGCTAGGTGATGCAATGGGTTAAACCTCTGACTCTTGGTTTCAGCTCAGGTCTTGATCTCAGGGGCTCCACTCAGTGCAATCTACTTGAGATTCTTGCTCCCTCTCCTTCTGCCCCCCCCTCCCCCGCCAGCTCATTCGAGCACGCACGTGCGCTCTCTCTCAAATAAATAAATCTTTAGAAAAATAAATAAACAAGGGCGCCTGGGTGGCTCAGTGGGTTAAGCCTCTGCCTTCGGCTCAGGTCATGATCTCAGGGTCCTGGGATCGAGCCCCACATTGGGCTCTCTGCTCAGCGGAGAGCCTGCTTCCCCCACTTCTCTGCCTACTTGTGATCTCTCTCTGTCAAATAAATAAAATCTTTAAAAACAAACAAACAAACAAACAAAACCCCTACTTTCTTTTTTGTCTAAAAATCTCAGAGAGGAATAATATCAACTGGTTTTAGATACTTAAGAACCTGGTATACTTATAGAAAACAATAATTAGGCTTGATAGTCTAATTACTGTTTAAGCTCTTGCTTTATGGTATCTAACGAATAAAAAGAGAAAAGACTAGTCCCTTTAAAATTTATCTTCAAATAGTCACTTTTTGTAAAGTAGTTATTCCAGCTTTGACTTTTCCATCCTTTTCTGGGGAGTTCATGAAATGATTTGAAATGATTTTATAATCCCCTTCTTAACATGGTTTAAGCCCAGAGCTGGAAAACTATTTATGGTTGATAGGCATCCCAAATAAAATGAGTATATTAAATAATTAGAAGAGAATACTTTTAAAAGTTTGTTTTAAAGATTATTTGAGAGAGAGAGAGAGGGAAAGACAATCAGCATGGAGAGACTTCCCACTGAGAGTGACCCTTTGCAATACATGACTTGATCCCACGACCCCAAAATCATGAGCTGAGCTGAAGTCAGCTGCTTAACAGACTGAGCCACCCAAATGCTCCTAGAAGTTTTTAAAAGGTTTTTGTAGTTCCCCTTATAAACCTCCTAAATGAACTCTTATTTTAGGAAAAAGCTCTATTACAAACTGACCACGAGAAGAAATATAAGAGATTCATTAATGATGAAAATACCTCTATGATAAGACATTTATGGGGGTACCTGGTTGGCTCAGTGGGTTAAAGCCTCTGCCTTCGGTTCGAGTCATGGTCCCAGGGTCCTGGGATCGTTCCCCCCAATCGGGCTCTATGCTCAGCAGGGAGCCTGCTTCCTCTTCTCTCTGTCTCTGCCTGCCTTTCTGCCCCCTTGTGATCTCAGTCTATCAAATAAATAAATAAAATCTTTAATGGGGAGCCTGGGTGGCTCAGTGGGTTAAAGCCTCTGCCTTCAGCTCGGGTTATGATCCTAGGGTCCTGGGATCGAGCCCCACATCGGGCTCTCTGCTCAGCAGAGAGCCTGCTTCCCCCTCTCTCTCTGCCTGCCTTTCTGCCTACTTGTGATCTCCGTCTGTCAAATAAATAAATAAAATCTTTAAAAAAAAATCTTTAAAAAATTATGTAAAAGTACTTTTCCTATTTGAGTTTTTTTCATATTTCTATGTTATTTATGCCTCATAATAAGCATGCTAATTTTTTTTAAGTAAGAGGAAACTGTGTCTCAAAGAGTGAATCTAAGGTGATGCAACAAATACAAACATACATCTTCTAACTCCAATACCAGTGCTCTTTCCACATAATTGAAAATGATGGAAGATACATTTGGTTTTAGTGTTTTAAAATGACTACATTACCAGAAATTACATTTTTTATTTGTTTGTAAGGTACTTCACTTTAAGTGGTCTAACATAAAATAGTAATTACTCCTTGAGGCTGATGTTTTCATAATTTTATAGGTAAAATAATAAATACAGAGAAAAATAAATTTGAGTGTGGACTGTTTCAATTGCAGAATACTGCCTTTCAAAAGGGAGGTCTTCAAGGAAAAGGGTTGTGTTGAGTTAAAAATAGCAATACAGTTTTGGGAAATGAGAGATACTACTCTGCCTTAACCTGACTTCTAACAAAAATTTTTAAAGAAAAATTACTTATTAAAATTAATCATTTAGGTTAAAATTAAATTTAAAAATATGTCCAAGCTGATTTTTAAAATTGAGCAAATAAGGAGATATAATAAATAGCTGTTAAAAATAAAGTCCTTAGTGAAATTTATTGATTGCTGAAAACCACTTATAATTATAGTCCTTTTTTATGTCATAGAAAATAAATCTGGGCCTTTGAGTGAGAGGCTGGTGACAGATTTAGCTAACACTGAATGAATTACAATTAAAGAAAGCTATTTTCTTCTTACATTATTACCAGGAGTAATTTATTCTAGATATTACTGGAACATAGGTGGATGATTAAACAGTCAGTTAAACTGTAACAAAAACATAGCTCCCCAATTCTCCATTCTGAAACTCTTTATAGTTGAATGGAATCGAAAGTGGCACCTAAATTCACATTTTAAACATATTCCTGTAAGAAGAAATTCCATCACGAAAAAGAGAACAAAAGCACACAAACACCCACCTTGGTGGGCTGTTAAGTTTCAACTTCTTTGTAAAACGCAATCTCTGCTTAAAGGCATCTTAATTCTCCACAGCCACCCCATCTCAAAGGTCCACACATATTGGGACTATACAGGGTGATACTACTTGAACGATGGATGTGTTCTACCAAACATTAAGTTCACATTTCTCAACGAGTTCAAATTTTGTTCTGCATCCCCAAAAAACATTAAACATAAAACATGTTTGGCCCAAGGACCCTTTCTTAAAAAATCTCAGAAGAAAGATAGCTTGAATCAATCAAACTACATAAGAACCACATAAGAACAGCTGCTTACATTTTTCCACGGACATAAGGGTAAGTACTGAACTGGTAAGTGCTGATATTTGAAAGAAAAACCCTGTAATAATAAAAACAGAACTCTAGGAGACAGAATAGTAAATTCCTAATATTCAATCTTTACAATAGGGCTTTAAAAGTCCCTTCAAATATTAATTCATATTTGGATATACATGATAATTACTGTTCATATTTTATTGATGGATAAACAGAGCCATACCAAAATATGAATACTAACTCTGCCAGGCACCATGTTAATGCTAGGTATTCAAAGTACGAGAATATATAGTTATATGGTAAACAGTCCACAGTAAAGCAGGGGACACAGATGAGATACATGAAAAACTGGCCCTCAATTAACCAAACTACCTAGTGTTCTTCCTGAATGGTGTGCTCTTTACTGGTCTGCATTTGAAAAGTTTATTCCTCCCCTCCTCTCATCACTGCCCAAAGCTGTTGGGTTAATGCTTTATTTAAGACCCCTTCTATAAAGGTTATAATGATTCTTAGTAATAGTGAGTAACATTTATTGAACATTTACTATGTGCTAAGCATTATGCCAAACTATTTAAATGAATTATATCTCATTTAATCATCAGTCTGTGAGAATTGCTAATCAGCTTCTACTTTTTAAAAAAAATTTTTTTTAGAGATTTTTATTTATTTATTTATTAGAGAGAGAGAGAGCTCAGGCAGAAAGAGTGGTAGGCAGAGGCAGAGGGAGAGGGAGAAGCAGGCTCCCCACTGAGCAAGGAGCCCGATGCGGGACTTGATCTCAGGACGCCGGGATCATGACCTGAGCCGAAGGCAGCCGCCCAACCAATTGAGCCACCCAGGCATCCCCAGCTTCTACTTTTAAAGGACTTAGGGGACTGATGGTCTCCATTGTCTCTATAAAACATAGGGTCACAGTAGCAGAGATGCTCCTAACAGGCCACTCCTTTCTAGTAATGCCGATTCACTTCTACTTTTACCAGTTACACTGCATGCTTATCTACACTCTGTGTGCTTGTGGGGCGCCTGGGTGGTGGGGTCAATTAAGTGTCCAACTCTTGGTTTTGGCTCGGGTCACGGTATCATGGATTGTGAGATCAAGCTCCCTGTCAGGCTCTGTGCTCAGTGGAGAGTCTGCTAGAGATTATCTCCCTCTGCCCTCCCTACCACTTTCTCTCTCTCTCAAATAAATAAATAAATCTTTTATAAAAGGAATCTGTGTGTTTGTTTTAAAAACTTTGGTGCCCATTGCATTTCTTATCATAATTGTATAATGTAATGAGGTATTACATAAATAATTACATATGAGTATAAAAATAATAAGTTGTTATTTCTAGAAATATGAATTCAAATGTTTTTGAAAAACCTAAATAAAGGCTAGTTACTTTAAAAACTGCTGTTTAATTAGGTATGGCTATGAGAGCTGTAAAAGACCGAAGGAAAGTTCTAAATTTCTAATAGGATTCTGTACTCAACTCTTCACAGTTATCTGTAAAGAAATTATCTTTATCACAATTATCACTCTAAAGAAATCAGAAAACTAAAGACAATGCTTTTGTGATGGGTTGGATTATACAAGAAAAACTAGAAATCAGAGTATCAGAAAACCAGGACAATCCACATCTTATCTAATTCTAAAATCCAGATTCTTAACCAATATTCAAAAAGTGCTCAGAGTTTAGAGGACAGGGGCACCTGGGTGACTCAGTTGAGCATCCAACTCTTGATCTCAGCTCAGGTCTTGATCTCAGGGTCATGAGTTCAAGCCTTGCACTGGGCTTCACGCCCACCCAGGGGAAAAAATAAGTTTACACGATAAATGAATAAAAAGAGAAGAGGTGATAGGAGATAAACTTTAAAGGATGAATGGAATGTTACTAGGCAGAAAAAAGATGGGAAAGAGCACTCTAGAAAGGAGGTAAGGAAATAGGCATTAGTTGGAGTGAAGATACACTAAGTTTGAATTTAAGTTCAGCGCCGTATGATTTGAGCAATCACTAATCTCTTTGTGTCTCAGCTTCCTCATCTGAAGAGTGGACAGTAATTCCCTGGGACTGTTAGTAGGATGAAATGAGATAATAAATATAAAGCATTAATTTGGTGCTTGAAGTCACATATAAATTAGCTTTGAGAGAATAGAAGAAATGTTTATGGAAGACAGCATAGTTCTTTAAGGCCTGAATAAAGGGTGTAAGGTTCAGTGGCAGTAGGTAAGGCTGGAAGTTTGAACTGGGGTCAATTTTTTTAAAATGCCATACCAAAGTCTAGACCATTTTATAGGCAAAGGAGAATATTTAAAGAGAATATTTAAGGAGACTTTAAGTTGGAAAGTGACATGAATAAATCAGAGTCATGCCTGAAGTTGGGTGAAGGATATATCAGCATGAGGATCAGTTAGAAGCAAAGAGATCAGGTGAGGAGGCAATAATTCAAGTAAGAAAAGGGCTTAGACTAAAGTTGAGGCAGAGCCTATAAGTAGAAAAGGAAAAGTATACATATACATATATGTGTATTTTATGTTACCCCTTTCTGCCTTTGATTCTATACAGAATTAAAGTCCTTTGTAACGCTATTAACATAAATCCTGCCACTGAAATAAATTCTGTATTATCTTATGCAAGCTTTTAAAATTTGATTAAAATAGGTTTTTGCCAAATGGTAGTGAATACTCAGATAATAAAATCTGTAATATCATCCCAGAATAAAAGGATCTGTCTGTCTAAATCCACCTTAAACCCGACGCTTACTCTTCTTACTTGGATATTTGTTCAAGAAGTTATTACTTTTTTTAAAGATTTTATTTATTTATTTGACAGAGAGAGATCACAAGTAGGCAGAGAGGCAGGCAGAGAGAGAGAGAGAAGCAGGCTTCCCGCTGAGCAGAGAGCCTGATGTGGGGCTCGATCCCAGGACCCTGAGACCATGACCTGAGCTGAAGGCAGAGGCTTAACCCACTGAGCCAAGCAGGTGCCCCTCAAGAAGTTATTTTCATGGTGAGTGGGGGTGGGGGTATGGGGGGAATAGGTAAAGGGGATTAAGAGTGTATTTATCATGATGAACAATGAGTAATGTATAGAATTGCTGAATCACTATATTGTTCACTTGAAACTGATATAACACTGTACATTAATTATACTGGAATTAAAAAAAAGAAATTATTCTCACTAATTTAAAATGGTTTTGTCTGTGCTAAGTCCTTGTTTCAGTCTATAACCTTGTCATATTTGTTCTTTTTTCAGTAGGAGGTTACGAGGTAGAAATGACAAACTTAGGGATTTTTTGAATATGGAGGCATAGAGTGGAGTCAGGGATACATATGATGTGTCTAGCTTAAACTAGTAAGTGGACTATGGAGTCTTTAAGAAGAAGAGGAAAAACTTTGTAAGGGAAATAAATTTCATAACTACTATAAAGACAACCAGAAGACATACAAGAGATTGGAGGCAGTTAGAAATAACATTTAAAGCTCAAAAAAGTGATCTTAGGTAAATACATAATTTTTTTAAAAAGATTTTATTTATTTACTTGACAGAGATAGATAGTGAGAGAGGGAACACAGCAGGGGGAGAGGGAGAGGGAGAAGCAGGCTTCCTGCCGAGCAGGACCCAATCCCAGGACCCTGGGATCGTGACCCAAGCCAAAGGCAGACGCTTAAACGACTGAGCCACCCAGGCGCCCAAGAAGACATAAAATTGAAAGTTCCTGGCACATGGGCATGACGAATGGGGTGGATGAGTTCACCAAAGAACAACATACAGAGCAGAGAATGGGAAGCCATCAGCACTCTTGAAATTCTATGCAAAATTAAGTTGTATGCACACATTTTTCTTTTGAAAAGGTCTAGCATTTTAACTAACTTTTCAAATGATTCCATGTTCCCCAAAAGGTTGAAAATGTTACTCTAAAGTAAAAGAGAGGTAAGGATGATTTCTGGGGGAAAATTAACTTTTAAGAGATAAACAGGGGAAGACTTGCTGGTGAAACTAATTGGGAGGCTATGGATAGAGGCCATACGGGGAACCACCAAAGAATGATGACAAGAAAGCCAAAGGAGGTGAAAACTGCAGAGAAGAAAGGTCTATAGTGCCACTTAAGATGGGAACCAAAAAGTACTCACTGGTGATCTTAACAAGAGCAGCAATTTGAGTGGTAGAAGGGGTAAAAGCCAGATTTCATGGGTTGAAGAGTGAATGGGAGTGGACAAAGGACACAGTAAATACAGACTATCCTTTCAAGAAATCAAAACAAAATTGTAGTTTGAGATGAAAGCAAGGCTATGGAATGATATTTTAAAATTATATTTAAATTGCATTTAGTTTGAAAAGACCCAACCACAATGACAAGATGAGGGAAACAAGCCAGCTGACAAAGGTAAAATATATATCTAACCCAATGACAAAGGAGAACACTGTCACAAAAATTGATCTTGCTATGCAAACATTTTTAATTTAAAGGATATAATATTCATAGAATCTAAACTCCAAGAAACCATTACAATGTTTTAAGATTATTAGAATATTTTGCAGATTCACACTTTCAAAATGTATTCACACACTTGAACCTCAAGGATCCATATCAAGTTGGCTTGTAAGCCATTTCCAGAAATTTCTTAAGTGACAAAGAAATGTAATTGTGTGTGTGTGTGTGTGTGTGTGTGAATCTCAACCAGTCTTTTAGTTTACATTACTATTGCAATGCTGCTAAGTAATTGGAACCTTCTCAATTGCAAATCAGTTCCTAAACTCCACAGAACAACTCTACCTGTATGATTTATGGCATTTAGAGTTAATACAACTCCAAATAAACGACAGTATATATAAAAAACCAAATCAGTATGTGTGGGGAGGGAGAATTCAGTTAATAAGCTTTGCACGGGAATCTGGCACTCTAAAAACTTGAGCTCTTGCATGGTTACCTTAATTAAGGAACTTGGAATTTCTTTTTTTTTTTTTTTAATTTTTTGTTTGTTTGTTTGTTTGTCAGAGAGAGAGAGAGAGCAAGCACAGGCAGACAGAGTTGTAGGCAGAGGCAGAGGGAGAAGCAGGCTCCCTGCTGAGCAAGGAGCCTGATGTGGGACTCGATCCCAGGACGCTGGGATCATGACCTGAGCCAAAGGCAGCCGCTTAACCAACTGAGCCACCCAGGCGTCCCGGAACTTGGAATTTCATATGTAACTTCTAGCCAACAGGTTATTTAAAGCAAAACAATGATGACCATTTCCTCTTCTCAAACACAGATTAAAAACTCCAACTTAAAAATAATAACATACATGAACTTCCTCTCGGCATAATATTTTTACATGTAATTATTTGCAATCTTCCCAAATATGCTTTTTCTTATCTTCTACATGGCCTATATTTAATATTTTATGTGGCTAAAGATGTAGCAGCAATATACATGTAAGTGTGATTTGTGTGTGTAATGTATATATGCTAGAGCATCCTTTTTATACGAAGTCTAAAGTTTGGTTTACTTAAGTCATTTGGCATTCTATACAATTCATATACCAACCTATCTAAGACAATCACCATTTAGCTCAATTGAATATTTAAAGTGATTTCATTGATTATATGTTTCAGCTGTTACGAAGAGGGATAGTTAAGAAAAACAAAACAAAATGATAAAACTTTGAAAGAAAGCTTTAAGCTTAAAATCAACTGCTTTTATTGCCCAACCCCCAAGGAACTAGGCTGTAGTGATTTTGAAGGTTTCTGAAATATATACTATGAAGATTTATTCATTATGGACAAAAATTATGATCCTAGTTTGAGAAGAACTCAGTTTATAATGATAAAAAGGAAAAACAATAAAAATAATACTAATATTTACTACTCTTTGAGTGCCTATTACTTAACGTTCATATCTTATGAAAATCCTTAGGAAAAACTAAAATATTTTGTTTCCATTACAGAGTTGAGGAAATGGGCTCAAAGAGCCTAATATCTTTCCCAAAGCCTGAAAATGGATGAAAAGTATGGTACTTTAATCATTATTTCTATAGAAAGTTACTGAATACTTTCCATGTGCCAGAATTCAAGGATAAAATCATGAACAAGATAGAGATTCTTTTGTCTTTACTCAGTGATTAAGTGGCAAGAAGAGACAACAAGTAATATGTAACAACAGTGGTGGAACTGTTGTCAAAAGGGAAGGAGAGCGTTCTGTTAGAGCACGAAGTGTGAATTTTTCTACTGAAGAGTATATGGATTGTTGTAAGCAAAGATGGCTCATAACCAATCATGTGTTTTAAACAGTTTCTAAATTTTCTGACCCTTTGTTTGGTGTTTCAGCAGAACAGCTGTTTTAGGGCTGGGTTAGGTAATCAATAACAGATCCTTTCTTCTCTCTCCAAATGACTGCTTGGTTTGGGGAAATTCCCAGTGAATAATTAACACCAGAACAGTCTGCCAGTTATGTTTATTAATATATTCTTTCTGCCTCAGGATAGTGGAATAGTAGTGAGTCAGAGAAGCAAGTAGATGAGTCTCTGTTTAATATTCACTGAATGAATAAAACAAGATGATCAGTATCTTTAAACAGGGATTTCCAAATAGCATCCAATAGGTGGGACTTTGGGTTATCATCCAGGCTGAATTAGATTTCAACTACTGACCCAGAGATGGGAAGCTCCCATTTCTAATTCAATACTAGATTTATACTAAGTAAGAATTTTATTGGTATCTGAAGTCTTTCAACTTCTCTTGTTTTTCCTCAATTATCTCAACACTATATGATACAAAGGGTGTCAGTCAAAACACAGAGAGAAATTAGGCTGTGAATATGTGAAACTAAAATGGAAAAGAATTTAGACAAGTACTAGTGAAAGTACCACCAGTTTATATCTTGCTGTAATACTGGATGCTTAATATTTGGTAAGGCTTTCCTATACCCTATTTTGCTTTTTCAACAGAACTAGAGGATAGGCAGATGTTATCCTCACTTACAGGTAAGGAAACTGAGGCTTAGCACAGTAAGAGGTGAGACAGAACTAAAATTAGGTCTTCTTACTCTTAATTCACCTCTCTTTCCCTCTATTACACTGCTGGATACTCATACTTTCTTTGATGACCCCTTCATATACATAAAAAGAAAAGCAAATAAACTATAGACTTAGAGTCTTATCTAACTAGATAGGAAGGCTAAAACAAACTAATTGTTATAGAAATAATATTATAATGATGATAGAAAAATAATAACATAGTCCAATTCACCAATGTGCCTATAATTTATACGTATTTATGTATGTTTCTGCTTCAATCCAATTTGAAGAACAGATGCTGCTCTGGGATAAATTTTTACTTTTACCTGGGAAATATTTTGTTTTTCAGAAATTTTTTTCTGAAGATGAAAATATAGCAAACATTCTGAAGCATCTTTTCAGAAGACTACTATTCTGTAAGTACTAATATTCAACATATTAGTTCTAGTAAATGCTTTTTAATTTCACTTTGTAAAAAATCTCCATCAGAGAGTTTACAGCATCTTTTGAGATAATTAAGTATGAATGTTGAAGTGATACGGAATTTGATGATGATGGCAGTTTGAGTTCATTTGGGTTATCATAGAAAATCCTTCTCTAGTACTTATTTCCTTATTTAAACTAAAAAATACACACACACAATACAAATTTCTTACCCTGAAATATATACTTGTGTGTACTTGTGTGTATATTCACTGAATGAATAAAACAAGATGATCAGTACCTTTATTTTTTTTTTAAGATTTTATTTATTTATTAGTTAGAGAGAGAGAGAGAGAGAGAGAGCACAGGCAGACAGAGAAGCAGGCAGAGGCAGAGGGAGAAGCAGGCTCCCTGCCGAGCAAGGAGCCCGATGTGGGACTTGATCCTAGGACGCTGGGATCATGACCTGAGCCGAAGGCAGCCGCTTAACCAACTGAGCCACCCAGGCGTCCCGATCAGTACCTTTAAACAGGGATTTCCAAATAGCTGGGACACACACATGTGTATATATGTTTCAGGGTAAATAAAATCATGTATATCAGGAGTTCCTACAGTTTATACTGTTTAAATCCATAGCACAAGAATATCAGAAGGAAAAAAAATCTTAACCTTATACTGAACTCAGCAGTTCTGAATTAAGTATTCAGAATAAAACTTTCCTAATAGCCTCTTATCCTTTCATCCAAAACAAATAACTTGTAGCAAACAAGAAGGAAAGTATATTAACTTTATTAATTTTTTTAGGTCCCTGAATATTTCCTGGAGGAAGATGAGATTCTAATTTTGCGGGTTGGAAGAGGAGGATAGAGAAGGTAAAGCAAATCTTTGGTTCTTATTTGTAAGGTAATTTTTTTTTAAATGAAGTTAATTACACCTTTCATTCAATTGGGAAAATCATTTTGGGAGAAGGTAATAGTACTATAAAAAGTTAATCATCCAGTCACAAATTACTTTTAAAGCTACAAGATGCCTACTGCTATACAAGCTTCCCCAGCTTCAATTCATACATTTATCATTAATTTATTCATAATTTAACAATTAGGTAATAATGCATGTCTATTAGTTGCCAAGAGTTGGCCCAGCTCTTGGGACTGCAAAAACAAGGAATGCATGGGAGCTGAGAGCCTAAAGGGGAGACAAATAAGATTGTGAACACTGAAGTCCTTTCCTAGAGAAAGATCTATGAATTATTATGAACTCACATTGCTAATTTTATTAATCAAATTAATATAGAACAGACCTGTAAAATTCAACACAGTTTTAAAGCAGGACTAACAGCAAATTCACTAAAAATTTTTCATGAGTGAGTGCAACTATCCTGTGAATATAAATATATGTATATATACATATTTGTTTTTTATGTTCTGCTCTTTTTGTTGTTGATGAGAAGAAAGTCCTTAATATAGTAGCTCTCCTATCTTGGATTTATGCCTTAAAAGTCATTCCCTGAGTTTCCCTGGCCATATTGATTTGTCTATAGGATACAGCTTTATCCTGAGACAATGCCAACTGCTGGTCTTGCTAAATTGGCAATGGCACCACAAGTCATCAGTACTCTGTATCTATACCTGAACTCTTTACAACAAGGCTTTAGTTTTAACTTTAAACATAATCTGGAAAAAGCTCTTCAAATGCCTCAAAAACTACGGTAAAAGGAAGAGAGCAGATCTAGCAGGACTTTGGATCATGAGCAGCTCCTTGGATCAGGCTCTGGTTAGTAGAATCCATACATTTGCCTCCGTAGATGCTGTCCCGCAATAGCTTGGCAGAGTTTCTGCCCAGATCCCCTAGAGCACAGCCGCCCTGTGGCCCTAAGGGTTGAGGGCCAGTTCTGCAATGAGGAAGGTTCCATTGGTGGTCTTAGCAAAGAATGATAGCCCAAAGGCAGAAACTTCCCAGGGTTGGCTCTTTTCATGTGGTCTGTGTAAAGTACAAAATTATTGAAGGTTCTCCTTGAGAGTGCCACAGTTTAATCAGTCATCAAAGGTGATAACACCTCTAGAGTACATTATTCCTCTGATACTTAAAAAAAAAAAAAGATTTACTTATTTATTTGAGAGACAGAGAGAGACAGAGAGAGAGAGAGAGAGAGAGGGAGAATGGGCAAGTATACCTGCAGGGGATGTGGGTGATGGTTGGGAGGGCAGAGGGAGAGGGAGGGAAAGTCCCAAGCTGACTCAGTGCCGAGAGCAGAGCCTGAGGTGGGGCTTGATTCCATGACCCTGAAACCAAGACCCCAGCTAAAACCGAAAGTCCTACGCCCAACGAACTGTACCACCCAGGTGCCCCTCCTCTGATACTTCTGATTTACCTAGGATCTGTGAGATGAATAGGTCTCAAGACCTTCCTTATAGGACACAAGAAAAATACTTCTAGGAGGCATGCCCCAAAGCACAGTCCTTAAGCTCAAAGGATTCACCATCAATTTCAAACTGTTTCTATAGAGGGCTATATCATTAAGAGCCACGCAATGAAGGCTTTTCAGGTAAGAACCACCACTACTGTGAAAGACACTCAAGTTGTGTTCCATAGACTCACCATATAAAGACCTAGTTGATAAAAAAGATCACTCTAATTTGGTTAATTTCGAACCAATAATTGTTTTGCCTACCAGTCTTATGACATTGACTTTTAAAATCTCCAAGGCCTGGTTTGTGGTCTTTGTCCTGGATCTTTTGGATCTTGATGCGATGGACAGATCCTGACACAAGAAGTTGCAGCCCAGGGGCACCTGGGTGGCTCAGTGGGTTAAAGCCTCTGCCTTTAGCTCGGGTCATGATCCCAGGGTCCTGGGATCGAGCCCCGCATCGGGCTCTCTGCTTGGCAGGGAGCCTGCTTCCCTTCCTCTCTCTCTGCTCGCCTCTCTGCCTACTTGTGATCTCTCTCTGTCAAATAAATAAATAAAATCTTAAAAAAAAAAAAAAAAAGAAGCTGCAGCTCACTTAGCTGCAGAGGCATATCTGGATTGTCACATGGTTGCCATAGAGGTATTGTACCCACCTATGGATCAATGCAGATAATAAAAAGTGGCTGTAGCTTCGACTCTCTCTTACAGCTCCCCAACAATGCCTTTTTAAAAGGATTAACTTTAAAAAAGAATATTTGTATAGTACTTTACTATTACTGAAAGACTTTACTTAATTGGAAAAAGTACAGAAACCTTGTATTGGATAGTGATAAAAATTAAAAATTCATTGCTATTATCATTAAAATTTATTTATTTTATTAATTAAGATAGTTATTTAATCATTCGATCTTATAACTTATAGCATCTACCTAGTTCTTATAGGGATATGCCCCTTGGTTTTAGTAGTTAGCACATACATACTTGTTATCAAGAATTACTTATTTTGCTAGAGGCATAATCATACATTTTTAACTGCTAGACTTTCCTGATTAAGGCCTCAAAATTTACCTATAAAATATAATTCTATATTTGTCAATTATTTTTCAATAAAACTAAAAAAGAATATTACTCAAGGACAATCTAATAACATATAGTATGGCAGAATACTGAAAAAGCACAATTCCCTGGGCCCTACCTTCATTTTATGAAGGGTACAAATGGAAAGAGAATCTTCCAATCACCAATCCTTGTCTTTGGAGAATCTGAATCTCATTATGAACAGTTCTTTCTACAGCCACTGGTTGATCTGAAGGGTCTCTGTGTTAGAGGCCACGTTGCCACACCTTTCTCTTCCTTGTAGTCTGTCCAGCTTGCCAGGGAGAGGGGACAGCTAATAGGAATCATATTCTCTCGACTGCTCCTCAAGAATTCTTGACTGTTGGGGTGCCTGGGTCACTCAGTGGGTTGGGCCTCTGCCTTCAGCTCCGGTCATGATCCCAGCCCCTGGGATCCTGGGATCTAGCCCCGCATTGGGCTCTCTGCTCATTGGGGAGCCTGCTTCCTCCTCTCTCTCTGCATGCCTCTCTGCCTACTTGTGATCTCTTTCTCTCTGTCAAATAAATTTAAAAAAAAAAAAAAAGAATTCTTGACTGTCAGCTCTTCCTTCTACCTGTGAAAGGGTCTCTTTCCTCTTCTGATATGATTGTACTGTTGTTCTTCCCCATTTGTCCTTTCCCAGCAGGAAAAAAAAAAAAAACTGCATTGATGAAGAGATTATTTGTTCTAACACTTTTTAGTTTTTTTGATGAGAAATGAATTATGGAATGTATAGTGTTTTGAATGGTGGGGAAAAGGTAGAGGCTACTCCCACAGCTGCCTACATCTATCTATAGCTTCTTTCCCCTCTAGTGGAGGAATTCTGCCTCAGACCTTTTCACTCTGGAACAGAGAATTTCTGCCAAATATTGGTCCTGGTAATGAGAGAAAAAGTCCAGCTGAAAAGAAAATCTCGTATTTACTCATTTCCAGGATGCAATCCACAGGAATCTACAGTCAAAAGTCATATAGCTAGGGGTGCCTGGGTGGCTCAGTCATTAAGCATCTGCCTTTGGCTTGGGTCATGATCCCAGGGTCCTGGGATCGACTCCTATACTGGGCTCCCTGCTTTAGGGGAGGCCTGCTTCTCCCTCTCTGACTCTCCCTGTTTGTGTTTCCTCTCTCGCTGTCTCTCTCTGTCAAATAGATAAAATCTTAGGAAAAAAAAAAAAGTCATGTAGCTAAAAGGTTTTGTTACTACTAAATAATCAGCAGTGATAGATATTTTTTGTCTTTGTTTATTGTGGTAAAATACACATCAAATGTATGATCTTAACCATTTTTTAAAAAGATTTATTATTTGAGAGAGAGAGAGCACACACACGAGAGAGGGAAAGAATGAGTGGGGGAAGAGGCAGAGGGGAGGAGCTATTTCCCTACATCCTTACCAATACTTATTTTGCTTTTTGCCTTTCTGATAGTAGCCATCCTAATGAGTGCAAGGTGATGTCTTATTGTAGTTTTGATTTGCATTTCCTTAATGATTATTGATGTTGAACATCTTTTCATGTGCTTATTGGCCATTCATATATCTTTCGTTGGAGAAATTCTTTTGCCCGTGTTTGGATTATTTTTTGTTGTTGAGTTTTAAAAGTTCTCTATATATTCTAGATATTAATCCCTTATTTGATATATGATTTGCAAATATTTCCACCCATTCTGTGGGGTGCATTTTTATTCTGTTGATAAAGTCTTTTGATGCATAATTATTTTTGATTTTCATGAAGCCTATTTTGGCTATTTTTTTCTTTTTTTATCTGTGCCTCTGGTGTTCTATCCAAGAAATGACTGCCAAATCCAATGTCATAAAGCATTTGTCCTATGTTTTCTTCTAAGAGTTTTATTGTCTTAGGTCTTATATTTTAGGTCCTTGATCCATTCTGAGTTAATTTTTGTGCCTGGTGTAAGGTAAGGGTTCAACTTCATTCTTTTGTATGTGTATATCCAGTTTTCCTAGCACAATCTGTTGAAGACTGTTCTTTCTCCATTGAATGATCTTGGCACTCTATCAAAAATAATTTGACTCTATATGTGAGGGTTATTTCTGGACTCAGTTCCTTTGGTCTGTATGTCTGTCTTTATGCCAATACCACACTATTGTGATTTGTGTAGCTTTTGAAGTGAGAAAGTTTGAGTCCTCCAGCTTTGTTCTTTTTCAAGATTATTTTGGCTATTTGAGGTCCCTTGACATCCCATATGAATTTTAAGATGGTTTTTTCTACTACTGCAAAAAATACTGGGATTTTGATAGGGATTGCATTCAATCTGTAGATTGCTTTGGGTAATATTGACATTTTAACAATACCAAGTCTTCTAATCTACCAGAATGCGATATGTTTCCATTTATGTCTTTTAAAATTTCTTTTAGCAATGATTTATAGTTTTCATTGTACAGTCTTTCATCTCCTTGGTGAATTCCTAAGTGTCTTTTTTTTTTAATTTCTTTTCAGTGTTCCAGAATTCATTGTTTTTTTTTTTAAAGATTTTATTTACTTATTTGACAGACAGAGATCACAAGTAGGCAGAGAGAGAGGAGGAAGCAGGCCCCCCATCGAGCAGAGAGCCCGATGTGGGGCTCGATCCCAGGACTGTGAGATCATGACCTGAGCCGAAGGCAGAGGCACCAACCCACTAAGCCACCCAGGCGCCCCCAGAATTCATTGTTTATGCACCACATCCAGTGCTCCATGCAGTATGTGCCCTCCACAATACCCACCATCAGGCTCACCCAACCTCCCAACCTCTCCCCTCCAAAACCTTGTTTGTTGAGTTCACAGTCTCCCATGGTCCTCTCTCCCTCCAGTTTCCCCCAACTCACTTCTCCTCTCCATCTCCCCATGTCCTCTGTGTTATTCCTTATGATCCACAAATAAGTGATACCATATGATAATTGAATCTCTCTGCTTGACTTATTTCACACAGCATAATCTCTTCCAGTCCCATCCATGTTGATACAAAAGTTGGGTACATCCTTTCTGATGGAGGCATAATACTCCATAGTACGTATGGACCATATCTTCTTTATCCATTCGTCTGTTGAAGGGCATCTTGGTTCTTTCCACAGTTCGGCGACTGTGGCCATTGCTACTATGAACATTGGGGTACAGATGGCCCTTCTTTTCACTACATCTGTATTGTTGGGGTAAATACCCAATAGTGAAATTGCAGGGTTATAGGGAAGCTCTATTTTTAATTTCTTAAGGAATCTCCACACTGTTTTCCAAAGTGGCTGCACCAACTTGCATTCCCACCAACAGTGTAAGAGGGGTCCCCTTTCTCCACATCCTCTCCAACACATGTTGTTTACTGTCTTGTTAATTTTGGCCATTCTAACTGGTGTAAGGTAGATGTATCTCAACATGGTTTTGATTTGAATCTCCCTGATGGCTAGTGATGATGAACATTTTTTCATGTGTCTGTTAGCCATTTGTATGTCTTCTTTGGAGAAGGGTCTGTTTGTGTCTTCTGCCCATTTTTTGACGTGATTATCTGTTTTGTGTGTGTTGAGTTTGAGGAGTTCTTTATAGATCTTGGATATTAGCCCTTTGTACTGTCATTTGCAAATATCTTCTCCCATTCCATGGGTTGCCTCTTTGTTTTGTTGACTGTTTCCTTTACTGTGCAGAAGCTTTTGATCTTGGTGAAGTCCGAATAGTTCATTTTCGCTTTTGTTTCCTTTGCCTTTGGAGACATATCTTGATAGAAGTTGCTGTGGTCAATGTCGAAGAGGTTGTTCTCCTCTAGGATTCTGATGGATTCCTGCTTCATGTTGAGGTCTTTTATCCATTTCGAGTTTATCTTTGTGTATGGT
>ML102296.1:0-62797 GCA_003697995.1 Taxidea taxus jeffersonii | reverse complement strand
GATTATTTGGCCATAAAGTTGAGAGTCCATATCTGGACTCTCTACTCTGTTCCACTGGTCTATGTGTCTGTTTTTGTGCCAGTACCATGGTGTCTTGGTGATCACAGCTTTGTAGTAAAGCTTGAAACCAGGCAATGTGATGCCCCCAGTTTTGTTTTTCTTTTTCAACATTTCTGTAGCAATTTGAGGTCTCTTCTGGTTCCATACAAATTTTAGGGTTGTTTGCTCCAGCTCTTTGAAAAATGCCAGTGGAATTTTGAGTGGAATGGCATTGAAAGTATAGATTGCTCTAGGCAGTATAGACATTTTAACAATGTTTATTCTTCCATGAGCATGGAATGGTCTTCCATCTTTTTGTGTCTTCTTCCATTTCTTTCATGAGTGTTCTGTAGTTCCTTGAGTACAGATCCTTTACGTCTTTGGTTAGGTTTATTCCCAGGTATCTTATGTTCTTGGTGCTATAGTAAATGGAATCGATTCTCTAATTTCCCTTTCTGTATTTTCACTGTTAGTGTATAAGAAAGCAACTGATTTCTGTACACTGATTTTGTATCCTGCCACATTACTGAATTGCTGTAGGAGTTCTAGTAGTCTGGGGGTAGAGTCTTTTGGGTTTTCCATATAAAGCATCATGTCATCTGCGGAGAGAGAGTTTGACTTCTTCATTGCCAATTTGAATTTCTCTTTGTTGTCTGATTGCTGTTGCTCGGACTTCTAATACTATGTTGAACAAGAGTGGTGAGAGTGGGCATCCTTGTTGTGTTCCTGATCTCAGAGGGAAGGCTGTCAGCTTTTCCCCACTGAGGATGATATTCGCTGTGGGTTTTTCATAGATAGCTTTTAGGAAGTTGAAAAATGTTCCCTCTATCCCTATACTTTGAAGCATTTTAATCAGGAACAGATGCTGTATCTTGTCAAATGCTTTTTCTGCATCAATTGAGAGGACCATATGGTTCTTCTCTCTTTCCTTATTGATTTATTCTATCACACTGATTGATTTGTGAATGTTCAACCACCCCTGCATCCCATGGATAAATCCCACTTGGTCATGGTGAATAATCTTGTTAATGTACTGTTGGATCCTATTAGCTAGGATCTTGTTGAGAATCTTAGCATCCATGTTCATCAGGGATATTGGTCTGAAATTCTCCTTTTTGGTGGGCTCTTTGCCTGGTTTGGGGATCAGAGTAATGCTGGCTTCATAAAAAGAGTGTGGAAGTTTTCCTTCTGCTTCAGTTTTTTGAAACAGCTTCAGGAGAATAGGTATTATTTCTTCTTTGAAAGTTTGGTAGAATTCCCCTGGGAATTCTGTCAGGTCCTGGGCTCTTGTTTTTTGGGAGGTTTTTGATCACTGCTTCAATTTTGTTACTAGACATTGATCTATTCAGCTTGTCAGTTTCTTCTTGATTCAGTTTTGGAAGTTTATAGATTTCTAGGAATGCATCCATTTCATCTAGGTTGCTTAATTTATTGGCATATAACTGTTGATAATTTCTGATGGTTGTTTCTATGTCTAAGTATCTTTTTTGATGCTATTATAAATGGAATTTTTAAAAAATTTTCTTTCTAGATTGTTGTGTACAAAAATGTAACTGACTTTTGTGTGCTGACTTAATATTATATTGCTTGTCATCAAAAATAATTTTGCCTCTTCTTTTCCAATTTGGATATTCTTTTACTTCTTTTTCTTCCCTAATTGCTCTGGCTAGAACTTCTACTCCTACACTGAATAGAAGTAGTGAAAATGGGCATCCTTGCCTTGTTTCTGATGTTAGTAGAAAAGCTTTCAGACTTTCAAATTTCATGTCAAAGGGTGTCGAATTTTGTCAAATGCCCTTTCTGCATCAATTGAAATGAGTGTTTTTCCCCTTTTATTCTGTTGATGTGGCATATTACACTGGTTGATTTTCATATGGGGACTACCCTTGCATTCCAGGAATAAAATTCCACTTGGTCAGAGTGTACAGTCTTTTTAACATGTTGCTGAATTATGTTTGTGAGTAATTTGTTGGAAATTTCTGCATCAACATTCATAAGAAATACTGGTCTGTAGTTTTGTTGTTGTTGTTATTGTTTTTAGAGTGTCTTTGTCTGGCTTTAGTATAAGGGTAATGCTGATCTCACAATGAATTAGAAGGTGTTTTGTCTTCTTCAATTTTTTTGAAGTTTGAGGAGGATTGGTATTATTACTTTTTTTAAATGGTTGGTAGCATTATCAGTGAAGCCATCAGGTCCAGGCTCTTCTTTGCTGGGAGATTTCTGATCACTGTGTTAATCTTCTTCTTTTTTAAAGATTTTATTTATTTGTTAGAGAGAGAGAGAGAGAGAGAGCCCACACAAGCACAGGCAGACAGAGTGGTAGGCAGAGGCAGAGGGAGAAGCAGACTCCCTGCTGAGCAAGGAGCCTGATGTGGGACTCGATCCCAGAATGTTGGGATCATGATCTGAGCCGAAGGGTAAAAAAAAAAAAAAAAATTGAAGTGTAATTAACATACAGTGTCATATTAGTTCCTGTACAATACAATAGTTCAATAATTCTATATATTTACATAAGAAAACAACTTTTCTAAAACTTAGTTTGTAAAAGTCAAGAACTGAGGGAAAATTTACATTTTTGTTGCTGTTGTTAATGCCATGAACAATAACATCTGGAAAATAAGTAAAATTATTTACCTAGCTTTAAAAGATATATCTAATTTCATCATGGTTGCAATAATTAGATTTGTGCTTTTTTTTAAAGATTTTATTTATTTATTTTCTGGAGAGAGAGATCACAAGGAGGCAGAGGCAGTCAGAGAGGGGGAAGCAGGCTCCCCACTGAGCTGAGAGCCCAATGCAGGGCTTGATTCTAGGATCCTGAAATCATGATCTGAGCTGAAGGCAGAGGCTTAACCCACTGAGCCACCCAGGCACCCCTAGATTTGCTTTTTAAATCAGATTTTAAAAGAATGTCTTTTATAGCTACCAGAAACAGAACATGCCAGATAAATATAAAATATCTGTGAATACATTCTTCAGAAACAAAGAATACTTCAGTGAAATGAAAATTCTCACTCTTGTCAAGAAACTAGGAAAAGAGCCAATGTGAAGATACTTAATGCCAGAGAACTATATGCTTACAAATGGTTAACAGGGCAAATTTTATGTTATATATATTTTTTCACAATTAAAATAAATATATTCTTTAAAAAGACAGTGTGTACTTAACAATTTAAATGGGAAGCTCCAAACAGTGGTAGAACTCAACAGGATGAGAGGACAGCTCACTACACCCTGTATTGGCCATACCCAAATGTTTATAAACAGTTGATAGTTCTCTGGATTACAAGAATAACCTGCATGGTGGGTGGCAGAGATTCAAACTTCAGAAGAGTCAATAGCAAAAGATGTATGCTTCAATGGTGATCAATTAAAACCAATTTTTAATATACAGAAAGTTCTATGTTTGTAAGCAAATAAATCACACAGACACACACACACATACTGTTATAAGTTCAATAAATATTCAGTTACTCTGTGAAATGTTATCATCATTCTGTTTCTTAAAACAGGAAAGCAAGGTGACAGAATATTTTACTGTCAAATGGCTCAGGAAAAACAATTCCTTGTACTGTATTTGCAAATTTCTGTAAAGATGATATAATTTTGAAATTTTAAAAATGATAAAAATGAGGATTAAATCATCAACTCAGGTTTACAATAGATTTTTTCTTCTTTCCTGCCTTGTTTCTTTTTTTTATTTAAGTATAATACACTTATTCCCTAGGATAATATAGTCTTTACTAGAAAATGTACTGAGGTGGAAGTATATCTGTCCTTTTCTCATGAGCAATGTAGTACATTTATTGTTATTACGATATTTAAATCCATACTAAAATTATTTCACCAAATAAACAGAAATTAAATGAAGACATATCCCAAAAGTACAAATAACAGAGCAAATATAAGATTAAAAAACCTGATGAGGTACCAAAGACTAAGATTTGGAGAAAAGACTTGGCCACCAACTGAATGAACTGGTAACACAGTGTCATTGTGAAACTCTACTTACACAAAGACATGCCCTGATTCTGTTTTCTTTAAACTGTCTTCAAAAGGTCTCCATTTGACTATTGCACCAATATTTTACATGTTCAAAGGTGAACTCACTTTTTTTTAAACTCCGTTTTTAGTAGAGATATCAATACTCTATTAGTTTCATTTATTTAGTTTCATTTGTAGTAGAGATATCAACACTCTTTTAGCTTCATTTATTCATTCAACATTTACTCAAGCATTTACTAAGTGCCAACCACATGCTATTGCTGTGGATACTGAGATAAAAGGCTTAGCCCCTGCCTTCATGCTGCTTTTAGATGGGGAGGACACTGCCCACCTCTAGCCATTTGCCTGCAACAATTTCCTGGATGGTTTTCTTGCCTCTTCTCATACTGCTTAACACTGCCATACACTGGCAATCATGTCATTTTTTTAGACAAAGATCTATCAAATAAAAACTCTGCTTTTAAGATATAGACAATTATCTTCTTATTGTCCCTGAAACACATTAGCCCCTACTTCCAGACTTCTGAGGATATCGTTCTACCTTCTCCATCCTCCTATATTTGGAATGATCTCTTTCTGTTCTATCTAAATCCCAATCATTCAAGATCCAGGTCTTCTAAGAGATTTCCCAAGATTCCTTTGGCCCACACTGCTCTTTATCCCATCTGCTGCAAACTTTGTTCACTGCTAGGTGTGAAGTACCTTGGGGGAAATAACATGTTTTCAAAGGTGAAGAACTTTCTCAGTAGATGACGATTAATTCTTTATGTCTATCAATGACTAAAAAGGAAGAAACCAGGCTTAAAAACATGAGAGGCTTTGGGCTGAACATGAAAAATAACTTCACAGGGGCACTTGGCTGGCTCAGTTGGTGGAGCATGCAACTCTTGACCTCAGGGTCGTGTGTTCAAGCACCACATTGGGCATAGAGCTTGCTTAAAAAAAAAAAAAGAAGAAAAGAAAAAAAGAAAAATAAAAATAACTTCATATTGATTAATTTAAAAAGAAAAGGGTCAATACTTCCAAGGCCCCGTTATTTTGGATTCCTCCAGAGGGCAACAGATTCCTACTTGTCTATTTTGGATATAACTGGCTCCTCACTAACAGCTATGTAACCTTAGAAGTCACTTTCTGGAGGTGGGATCAAGATGGTAAAGTAAGAAGATACAGAGCTTACCTCCCCCCACACATGAGGGAGATCCACTGACTAATTTTGTGGAGGGGCAGTGACCTGTTGTAATGTTGTTTGGAGGCAGAATCACTGGCAGGTACTTTTTATTTTTCTACTTCCTTTCTTCCTGGTTTTCCTGACCATAGCAGGTGCCATTTCTGATACCCTCCGTCTACTGTGCTAGTACTGCTAGCCCTATCCAACCTGTTCATACAGCCCCTCCTAAGCCCTGATCCACCACATTCCACAGGCACAGGCACAGTCAGTTAGCACTAGAGCCATTCCTAAGTGCTCCTGCCTTGAAGGGCCAGCCCTGCATCTAGAAGGCTTGCAACAGTCACAGCTAGACATGACCATCAACTCTGCCAGAGGGCTGCCCAGCCCACCAGCATGCTTATGGCTGTTGTGGCCACCCCATCCACAAATGAGATTGTACCAATT
This sequence comes from Taxidea taxus jeffersonii, assembly GCA_003697995.1. Classification (NCBI taxonomy): domain Eukaryota; kingdom Metazoa; phylum Chordata; class Mammalia; order Carnivora; family Mustelidae; genus Taxidea; species Taxidea taxus. The sequence goes on along the minus strand of ML102296.1, from coordinate 57,141 downwards.
ACAACCAGGACACAACACAAAGCTGTATACAGCCTACACAAGAAATACCTCTGATGGACCTGGCTTAGGTGACTGGGGTGTTTGTGATACTGGGCCCCATGGGGTGACTTCTGCATAAAGCCAGTCTTTCAAGGCTGGTATATGTAACTGATCTAATACATAAAAACAAATAGAGAGTTAGGTAAAATAAAAAGACATGAATATGTTCCAAAAGAAAGAATATGATCAAATCTCAGAAAAAGAAGTAAATGAAATGGAAATAAACTATCAGATAAAGTTCAAAGTAATGGTCATAAAAAGTCTCAGGGAACTAAGGAGAAGAATGAATGAACACAGCAAGAATTTCAAAAAAGAAACAGAAAATAGAAAAAGAACTAATCAGAGCTGAAGAATTCAATAACTAAAATGAAAAATACACTAGAGGGAATCAAAGCAGATCAGGATGCAGAAGAATGGATCAGCGATCTGGAAGACAGGGTAATGGAAATCACCCAATTAGAAGAACGAAAAGAAAAACATTTTTTAAAATGAGGCTAGTTTAAGGGACCACTGGGACAACATCAAACAAACAAACATTTGCATTACAGGGCTCCCAAAAGGAGAAAAGAGGGAGAGAAAGGGACAGAAAACTATTTGAAGAAATAATTGCCAAAAACGTCCCTAACCTGGTGAAGGAAACAGACATCCAAGTATAGGAAGCAAAAAGAGTCCCCAGTAAGATGAACCCAAAGAGATCCACACCAGCACACATTATAATCAAAGTGTCATCCGTCAGTTAAAGAATCTTAAAAGCAGCAAGAAAAAAACAACTACCAATGTACAAAGGAATTCCCTTAAGACTATCAGTTGATTTTCAGCAGAAATTTTATAGGCCACAAGAGAGTAGTGTAATATATTCAAAATGCCAAAAGGAGGAGTGCCTGAATGGCTCAGTGGGTTAAGCCTCTGCCTTTAGCTCAAGTCATGATCTCAGGGTCCTGGGATCGAGCCCCGTATCGGGCTCCCTGCTCAGCAGGGGGCCTGCTTACCCCTCCCCCTCTGCCTGTCTCTCTCTCTCTCTCTCTCTCTCTCTGTCAAATAAATAAATAAATAAATAAAGATCTTTAATTTAAAAATATGCTAAAAGGAAAAAACTTCCAACCAAGAATACTCCACCCAACAAGGTTATCACTCAAAATTAAAGGAGAGATAAAGAATTTCCCAGAAAAGCAGAAGACAAAAGAGTTCATCAACACAAAATTGGCCCTGTAATAAATATTAAAGGAACTTCTTTAAATGGAAAAGAAAAATATATAACTAGAACTAAGAAAATTATGAAAGAAAAAAAATCTCACTGGTAAAAGTAAACATATAGGAAAGGTGGTGGATCAACCACCTACATAGCTAGTATGAAGGTTAAAATACAAAATTAGTGAAATCGTCCAGATCTAAAATAATTAGTCAAAGAATACACACAAAATAATAAAATGGAAAACACGACTTCAAAAACATAAGACATGGGGCGCCTGGGTGGCTCAGTCATTAAGCATCTGCCTCCAGCTCAGGTCATGATCCCAGAGTCCTGGGATCAGTCCTGCTCCAGGCTCCCTACTCAGAGGGGAGCATTCTTCTCCCCCTCCTACTCCCCTGCTTATGTTCCCTCTCTTGCTGTGTCTCTCTCTGTCAAACAAGTAAAATCTTAAAAAAAAAACACACAAAAAAAATTTTACTAGAAAAAAAGAAAAATTCTATTAAATAAACGTAAAACATGGGGAGGAAGTAACAATGCAGTGCTTTTAGATGTGTTTGAATTGAAGCAATCATTGACTTAAAATAGGCTGCTATATATGTAGGATGTTCTATATGAACCTCATGATAACCACAAACCAAATACAAAAAAAATGAAGAGAAAGGAAAACAACACTAAGGAAAGTCATCAGTTCCCAAGGGAAAAGGACACCCAACACAGGAGCACCTAAATAAATAAAGCAAATATTAACAGACATAAAAGAAGAAAATGACAGTAATACTATAATAGTTGGGGACTTTAACACCTCACTTTCATCAATGGCTAGATCATCCAGGCAGAAAATGAACAAGAAACATTGGCCTTCCATCACACATTAGACCAGCTGAACTTCATAAATACCTGAGAATATTCCATCTAAAATGATAGATTTTTTTTTCAAGTTCACATGGAATATGCTCCAGAATAAATCAGCTTAGGTCACAAAACAAGTCTCAATGAATTCAAGAAGACTGAAATCATATCACATATCTTTTCCAACCACAGCACTATGAAACTAGAAATCAATTCCAAGAAGAAAACTGTGAAAAACATAAAACACGTGGAAGCTGAACAATGTGTTATTAAACACCCAATGGATCAATGAAGAAATCAAGAGGAAATAAAAAAATACTTAGAGACAAATGAAAATAAAATCACAACAGTCCAGGGGCACCTGGGTGCCTCAGTCATTAAGCATCTGCCTTCAGCTCAGGTCATGGTCCCTGCTCAGCAGGAAGCCTGCTTCTCCCTCTTCCACTCCCCCTGCTTGTGTTCCCTCTCTCACTATGTCTCTCTCTGTCAAATAAATAAAATAAAATCTTTAAAAAAACCACAACAGTCCAAAATCTATGGAACAAAGCAAAGGTAGTTCTCAAAGTGAGGTTGACAGTGATATAGGTTCACCTCAAGAAACAAGAAAAATCTCAAGGCAGCAATGTAACATCACACCTAAAGGACTAGAGAAAGACCAAAGCCCAAAGTTAGTTCAAGGAAGGAAATAATAAAGATCAGAATAAAAATAAATGACATAGAGACTAAAGTAAAAAATAGAAAACATCAGTATAAGTAGAAGGTAGTTCTTTGAAAACAAAAACAAAAACAAAATTGAAGAACTCTAAGTCATATTCATCAAGAAAAAAGAGAGTACCCAAATAAATAAAATCAGAAATGAAAGAGAAGTTACAACTGATACCACAGAAATACAAAGAATCATAAGAGACTAGTACAAATAATTATATGACAACAAATGGGACACCTAGAAAAATAGATAAATTCCTAGAAACAATCTTTCAAGACTGAATCAAGAAGAAATAGAAAATCTGGATAGACTGATTACTAGTACTGAAATTGAACCTGTAATTAAAGAATTCCCAATAAACAAAAGTCCAGCACCAGACAACTTTACAGGTGAATTCCATCAAACATTTATAGAAGAGTTAATACCTAACCTTCTCAAACAAGTTCAAAAACTAAAGAGGAAGGAATGCTTCCAAAATCATTCTATAAGACCAGCATTACCCTAATCCAAAATCCAAAGACACCACAAAAAACCCACAAAATTACAAGCCAATAACCCTGATGAATATAGACACATAGATCCCCAACAAAATATTAGCAAACTGAATTCAACAGTACATTAAAAAAATCATATGCCATAACCAAGTGGGGTTTATTCTGAGGATGCAAGGATGGTTCAATATCCACAAATCAATCAATATGATATACCACATGAATAAAAAAAAGGATATAAATCATATAATCATGTCCACAAATGCGAAAAAAGCATTTGATAAATTTCAATATCCATTTATGATAAAAACTCTTAACAAAGTGGGTATAGAGGAAACATACTTCAACACAATAAAGGCCACATATGACAAAACCACAGCTACCATCATATCCAATGGTGAAAAGCTAAAAGCTTTTCCTCTAAGATCAGGAATAAGAAAAGAATGCCCACTCTTGCCACTATTATTCAACACAGTATTAGTACACAGTGATCAGACAAGAAAAAGAAACAAAAGCCATCCAAATTGGAAAGGAAGAGGTAAATAAAAGCTGTCACTATTTGCAATTTAAATGGTACTATATATAGAAAACCCTAGGAGGAGTCAAGATGGTGGAGAAGTAGCAGGCTGAGATGACATCAGGCAGCAGGAGATCAGCTAGATAGCCTATCAAACCATTCCGAACACCTATGAATCCAACAGGAGATCGAAGAGAAGAAGAACAACAATTCTAGAAACAGAAAATCGACCATTTTCTAAAAGGTAGGACCAGCGGAGAAGTGAATCCAACGCGACGGGAAGATAGACCCCGGGGGGAGGGCCTGACTCCCGGCAAGTGGCGGAACAACGGAGCATAAAATCAGGACTTTTAAAAGTCTGCTCCATGGAGGGACATCGCTCCAGAGGCTAAACTGGGGTGAAGACCTTACGGGGACGGTGTGGACTCAGGTCCCACAGGGTCACAGAAGGATCGGGGGTGTCTGAGTGTTGCAGAGTTCACAGGTATTAGAGCGGGGAAGCCGGCTGCAGAGACAGAGCCGAGGAGTGAGCTCTCAACTCAGGGTTTCCTAGAGCCATGGTCTGTGACACAAGCCGGTGCTCTGTGCGAGGGGTCCCCACAAGATCCGGGGAGACTCTGACCTGGGAGAGCTCAGGGATCTATGGGGTTTGGAGACTCCAGGTGGGACCCTGCCAGAGACAGAGACGCTTGGTCACAGGCTGGATGACCTTGGAGCACAGCCAGAAGCCAGTGAGACAGGACTGATTACGCAAGATTTTCTCCAAGTGCGGCTGGAAGCTGGGGAGACGGGAGTGATTAAGCGCTTTTCTCTGAAGGCGCACTGAAGAATGGGGCCCCTAGCTCTCGGCTCCTCCAAGCCGGAGATTGGGAGGCCGCCATTTTCATTCCCATCCTCCGGAACTCTACGGAAAGCGTTCAGGGAACAAAAGCTCCCGAAAGCGAACCTGAGAGGATTACTTAGCCCGGCCCCTGGTAAGGGCGGTGCAATTCTGCCTGGGGCAAAGACACTTGAAAATCACTACAACAGGCCCCTCCCCCAGAAGATCAACAAGAAATCCAGCCAAGTTCAAGACCAAGTTCACTTAACAAGGAGAACAGCGGATTCTTATCTGGACAAAATGACAAGGCGGAAAAACTCACCACAAAAAGAAGAACAGGAGGCAGTACCGAAGGCTAGGGACCTAATCAGTACAGACATTGGTAATATGTCAGATCTGGAATTCAGGACGACGATTCTCAAGGTTCTAGCCGGGCTCGAAAAAGGCATGGAAGATAGAGAAACCCTGTCAGGAGAAATAAAAGCCCTTTCTGGAGAAATAAAAGAACTAAAATCTAATCAAGTTGAAATAAAAAAAGCTATTAATGAGGTGCAATAAAAAATGGAGGCTCTTACTGCTAGGATAAATGAGGCAGAAGAAAGAATTAGTGATATAGAAGACCAAATGACAGAGAATAAAGAAGCTGAGCAAAAGAGAGACAAACAAATACTGGATCACGAGGGGAGAATTCGAGAGATAAGTGATACCATAAGACAAAACAACATTAGAGTAATTGGGATTCCAGAAGAAGAAGAAAGAGAGAGAGGAGCAGAAGGTATATTGGACAGAATTATTGTAGAGAATTGTAGAGAATTTCCATAATATAGCAAAGGGAACAAGCATCAAAATCCAGGAGGTGCAGAGAATCCCCCTCCAAATCAATAGGAATAGGTCCACACCCCGTCATCTAATATTAAAATTTACAAGTTCTAGTGACAAAGAGAAAATCCTGAAAGCAGCACGGGACAAGAAGTCTGTAACATACAATGGTAAAAATATTAGACTGGCAGCAGACTTAGATCCACAGAGACCTGGCAGGCCAGAAAGAACTGGCATGATATATTCAGAGCACTAAACGAGAAAAACATGCAACCAAGAATACTTTATCCAGCTAGGTTATCATTGAAAATAGAAGGAGAGATAAAAAGCTTCCAGGACAAAAAAAACAGAGAATTTGTAAACACCAAACCAGCTCTACAGGAAATATTGAAAGGGGCCCTCTAAGCAAAGAGAGACCCTAAAAGTAGTAGATCAGAAAGGAACAGAGACAATATACAGTAACAATCACCTTACAGGCAACACAGTGGCACTAAATTCATATCTCTCAATAGTTACCCTGAATGTAAATGGGCTAAATGCCCCAATCAAAAGACAGAGGGTTGCAGAATGGATAAAAAAACAAAACCCATCAATATGTTGCCTACAAGAAACTCATTTTAGACCTGAAGATACCTCCAGATTGAAAGTGAGGGGGTGGAAAACAATTTACCATGCTAATGGACATCAGAAGAAAGCTGGGGTGGCAATCCTTATATCAGATCAATTACATTTTTTAAAGATATTTTTTTTTTTTCTGACAGACAGAGATCACACAAGTAGGCAGAGAGGCAGACAGAGAGGGGAGGGGAGAAGCAGGCTCCCTGCCGAGCAGAGAGCCCGATATGGGACTCGATCCCAGGACACTGGAATCATGACCCGAGCCGAAGGCAGCGGCTTAACCCACTGAGCCACCCAGGCGTCCCTCAGATCAATTACATTTTAAGCCAAGGACTATAATAAGAGATGAGGAAGGACACTATATCATACTCAAAGGGTCTGTCCAACAAGAAGATCTAACAATTTTAAATATCTATGCCCCTAATAGCCAACTATATAAACCAATTAATAACAAAATCAAAGAAACACATTGACAATAATACAATAATAGTAGGGGACTTTAACACGCCCCTCACTGAAATGGACAGATCATCCAACCAAAAGATCAACAAGGAAATAAAGGTCTTAAATGACACACTGGGCCAGATGGACATCACAGATATATTCAGAACATTCCATCCCAAAGCAACAGAATACACATTCTTCTCTAGTGCCCATGGAACATTCTCCAGAATAGATCACATCCTGGGTCATAAATCAGGTCTCAACCGGTATCAACAGATTGGGATCATTCCCTGCATATTTTCAGACCACAGTGCTCTGAAGCTAGAACTCAACCACAAGAGGAAATTTGGAAAGAGCACAAATACATGGAGACTCAACAGCATCCTTCTAAAGAATGAATGGGTCAACCAGGAAATTAAAGAAGAATTGAAAAAAACCATGGAAACAAATGATAATGAAAACACAACAGTCCAAAATCTGTGGGACACAGCAAAGGCAGCCCTGAGAGGAAAATATATAGCGATACAAGCCTATCTCAAGAAACAGGAAAGGTCTCAAATACACAACCTAACCCTACACCTAAAGGAGCTCGAGAAAGAACAACAAAGAAAGCCTAAACCCAGCAGGAGAAGAGAAATGATAAAGATCAAAGCAGAAATCAATGAAATAGAAACCAAAAAAACAAAGAACAAATCAATGAAACTAGGAGCTGGTTCTTTGAAAGAATTAATAAGATTGATAAACCCCTGGCCAGACTTATCCAAAAGAAAAGAGAAAGGACCCAAATAAATAAAATCATGAATGAAAGAGGAGAGATCACAACCAACACCAAAGAAATACAAACAATCATAAGAACATATTATGAGCAACTCTATGCCAACAAATTTGACAATCTGGAAGAAATGGATGCTTTCCTAGAGACATATAAACTGCCAAAACTGAACCAGGAAGAAATAGAAAACCTGAATAGGCCCATAACCAGTAAAGAGATTGAAACAGTCATCAAAAATCTCCAAACAAAAGCCCAGGGCCAGATGGCTTCCCAGGGGAATTCTACCAAACATTTCAAGAGGAATTAATTCCTATTCTCCTGAAACTGTTCCAAAAAATAGAAATGGAAGGAAAGCTTCCAAACTCATTTTATGAGGCCAGCATCACCTTGATCCCCAAACCAGACAAGGATCCCATCAAAAAAGAGAATTACAGACCAATATCCTTGATGAACACAGATGTGAAAATTCTCACCAAAATACTAGCCAATAGGATCCAACAGTACATTAAAAGGATTATTCACCACGACCAAGTGGGATTTATTCCAGGGCAGCAGGGTTGGTTCAACATCCGCAAATCAATCAATGTGATACAGTACATTAACAAAAGAAAGAACAAGAACCATATGATACTCTCAATAGATGCTGAAAAAGCATTTGATAAAGTGCAACATCCCTTCCTAATCAAAACTCTTCAAAGTGTAGGGATAGAAGGCACATACCTCAATATTATCAAAGCCATCTATGAAAAACCCACGGCAAGTATCATTCTCAATGGAGAAAAACTGAGAGCTTTTCCGTTAAGGTCAGGAACACGGCAGGGATGTCCACTATCACCACTGCTATTCAACATAGTACTAGAAGTCCTAGCCTCAGCAATCAGACAACAAAAAGAAATTAAAGGCATCCAAATCGGCAAAGAAGAAGTCAAACTATCACTCTTTGCAGATGATATGATACTATATGTGGAAAACCCAAAAGGCTCCACTCCAAAACTGCTAGAGCTTGTACAGGAATTCAGTAAAGTGTCAGGATATAAAATCAATGCACAGATTTCAGTTGCATTTCTTTACACCAACAACAAGACAGAAGAAAGAGAAATTAAGGAGTCAATCCCATTTACAATTACACCCAAAACCATAAGATACCTAGGAATAAACCTAACCAAAGAGGCAAAGAATCTATACTCAGAGAACTATAAAGTACTCATGAAAGAAATTGAGGAAGACACAAAGAAATAGAAAAATGTTCCATGCTCATGGATTGGAAGAATAAATATTGTGAAAATGTCTATGCTACCTAAAGCTATCTACACATTTAATGTAATGCCTATCAAAATCCCATCCAATTTTTTCAAAGAAATGGAACAAATAATCCTCAAATTTATATGGAACCAGAAAAGACCTCGGATAGCCAAAGGAATATTGAAAAAGAAAGCCAAAGTTGGTGGCATCACAATTCCAGACTTCAAGCTCTACTACAAAGCTGTCATCATCAAGACAGTATGGTACTGGCACAAAAACAGACACATAGATCAATGGAACAGAATAGAGAGCCCAGAAATAGACCCTCAACTCTATGGTCAACTAATCTTCGACAAAGCAGGAAAGAATATCCAATGGAATAAAGACAGCTTCTTCAACAAACGGTGTTGGGAAAATTGGACAGCCACATGCAGAAAAATGAAATTGGACCATTTCCTTACACCACACAAGAAAATAGACTCAAAATGGATGAAGGACCTCAACTTGAGAAAGGAATCCATCAAAATCCTTGAGGAGAACACAGGCAGCAACCTCTTCGACCTCAGCCGCAGCAACTTCTTCCTAGGAACAACGCCAAAGGCAAAGGAAGCAAGGGAAAAAATGAACTATTGGGACTTCATCAAGATCAAAAGCTTTTGCACAGCAAAGGAAACAGTCAACAAAACCAAAAGACAACTGACAGAATGGGAGAAGATATTTGCAAACGACATATCAGATAAAGGGCTAGTATCCAAAATCTATAAAGAGCTTAGCAAACTCAACACCCAAAGAACAAATAATCCAATCAAGAAATGGGCAGAGGACATGAACAGACATTTCTGCAAAGAAGACATCCACATGGCCAACAGACACATGAACAAGTGCTCCACATCAGTGGGCATCAGGGAAATACAAATCAAAACCACAATGAGATACCACCTCACACCAGTCAGAATGGCTAAAATGAACAAGTCAGGAAATGACAGATGCTGGTGAGGATGTGGAGAAAGGGGAACCCTCCTACACTGTTGGTGGGAATGCAAGCTGGTGCAACCACTCTGGAAAACAGCATGGAGGTTCCCCAAAAAATTGAAAATAGAGCTACCTTATGACCCAGCAATTGAACTACTGGGTATTTACCCTAAAGATACAAATGTAGTGATCCGAAGGGGCACGTGTACCCAAATGTTTATAGCAGCAATGTCCACAATAGCCAAGTTATGGAAAGAACCTAGATGTCCATCAACAGATGAATGGATAAAGAAGATGTGGTATATATATACAATGGAATACTATGCAGCCATCAAAAGAAATGAAATCTTACCTTTTGCGACGACATGGATGGAACTAGAGCGTATTATGCTTAGCGAAATAAGTCAACTGGAGAAAGACAACTATCACATGATCTCCCTGATATGAGGAAGTGGAGATGCAACAGGGGTGGGGGTTAAGGTGGTAGGAAAAGAATAAATGAAACAAGATGGGATTGGGAGGGAGACAAACCAAAAGAGACTCTTTGTTTTTTTTTAAGATTTTATTTATTTATTTGATAGACAGAGATCACAAGTAGGCAGAGAGGCAGGCAGAGAGAGAGGAGGAAGCAGGCTGTCCGCAGAGCAGAGAGCCCGATGTGGGGCTCGATCCCGCAGCCCTGGGATCATGACCTGAGCCGAAGGCAGCGGCTTTAACCCACTGAGCCACCCAGGCGCCCCCAAAAGAGACTCTTAATGTCATAAAACAAACTGAGGGGGGTGGGGAGGGAGGGGGGTTGGGAGAGGGTGGTGGGGTTACACTATATGTTTAAATAAAAAAGCTTAAAGAAAAAAAAAGCATACTTTAAATCTAAAAAAAAAAAAAAGAAAAAAAGAAAACCCTAAAGACTCTATGAAAAAATTATTAGAATACATTAATTCAATAAATTGCCAGATATGAATTCAGTATACATAAAACTGTTCCGTTTCTATACACTAATAATGAACTATCAGAGTGAAATTAAGAACACAATCCCATTTACAATTGTATTAATAAGAACAAAATACCTAGGGATAAATTTAACTAAGGAGGTGAAAGACCTATACTCTGAAAAACATTGATGAAAGAAATTAAAGTTGACACGAATAAGTGGAAAGATAAACTATGCTCATGGACTGGAAGAATTAAGATTGTTCCATACCACTCAAAGCAATCTACAGATTCAACACAATGTCTATCAAAATACCAATCGGAAATTTTCACAGAACTAGAACAAGTAATCCTAAAATGTGTATGGAACCACAAAAGGCTCTGAATAGCCAAAGCAATCTTGAGAAAGAACAAAGCTGAGGTATAACACTCCCTGATTTCAAACTATACTACAAAGGTATAGTAATCAAAACAGTAATGACACTGGCATAAAAACAGACATAGTTCAATGGAACAGAATAGAGTACAGAAATAAACCACAATTGTACAATTAATCTTGACAAAGGAGGCATGAATGTGCACTTGAAAAAAGGGCAGTCTCTTTAATAAACAGTATTGGGGAAACTGGATGAAAGAATGAAACTGGACCAAATTTTAAACCATATACAAAAATAAACTCAAAATGGATTGAACACCTAAATGTGAGACCTGAAAACTTAAAACTCCTGGAAGAAAACATGGGCAGTAAGTTCCTGAACACTGGGGTCAGCAACATTTTTTCAGATCTGTCTCCTCAGACGGGGCAACAAGAGCAAAAATAAACAAACAAGACAGTATCAAACCAAAATATTTTTGCACAGGGAAGGAAAACATTAACAAAATGAAAGACAACTTACTGAATGGGAAAAGATATTTGCAAATGACATAACCAATAAGGGGTTAATATCCAATATACATAAAAAAATAAACAATTCAATTTAAAAATGGGCAAAGGACCTGAATAGACATTTTTCCAAAGAAGACACATAGATGGCTAACAAACAACAAACGTATGAAAAAATATTCAACATCGCTCATCATCAGAGAAATGTAAATCTAAATCACAATGAGGTATCACCTCACACCTGTCAGAATGGCTAGTATCCAAAGACAAGGAATAACAGGTATTGGCAAAGATGTGCAGAAAAGGGACTTGTGCAAAGGTGTTGGTGGGAATGCAAAGCAGTGTGGCCACTATGGAAAATAGTACAGAGGTTCCTCAAAAAATTGAAAATAGAACTACATATGATCCAGCAATTACACTTTTGGGTATTTATCTGAAAAAATACAAACACAAATTTGAAAAGATACATACATCCCTATGTTCACTGCAGCATTATTTAAAATAGTAGGGGTGCCTGGGTGGCTCAGTGGGTTAAAGCCTCTGCCTTCGGCTCCAGTCATGATCCCAGAGTCCTGGGATCGAGCCCCACATCGGGCTCTCTGCTCAGCAGAGAGCCTGCTCCCCCACCCCCCACCTGCGTCTCTGCCTACTTGTGATCTCTGTCTGTCAAATAAATAAATAAAATCTTAAAAAAAATAAAATAGCCAAGATATGGAAAGAAACTAGGTGTCCAACAACAGATGACTGGGTAAAGAAGATGTTGTAAGTCTACATAAATGTATGTACGTATATATGTATATACACATACACACAATGGAATATGTAAATTATTACTCAGCCATAAAGAATGAAATCTTGCTTTCCATGTCATGGATGTACCCAGGGAGTATTATGCTGAGTGAAATAAGCTGGAGCTAGATAAATACTGTATGATTTCACTTATATGTGGAATCTAAAAAACAAAATGACCAAACAACAAAAGAGAAACAGACTCAGATACAGGGAACAATCTGTTGGTTGCCAAAGGCGAGGCACTGTGGGGATGGGTGAAATAGGGAAAACAGACTTCCAGTTATAAAATAAGTAAGTCACACGATGCAATTTATAGACAGTACAGGGAAAAGAGATAATAATACTGCAACAACTTGTATGGTGATAGATAGTACATAGATTTATCATAGTCATTACTTTGTAACATATATAAATGTTGAATCACTATGTTGTACAGCTGAAGGTATTTTAATATTGTATGTCAACTACAATAAAATTTAAAAAGTCACCTTCTTTACAGACCACCATTCTATTCCATTAAAATCAACCTGTAGAATTCACTCATGCTGTTTATACTTCTAAAGTCAATAAAACAGAATTCTTGGGAAAAAAAGACAAAAATTTTTGAAACAAACAAAAATTGGTAACAAATATTATATGTATTCCTTGAATTGGCTGGGGAAAATATAAAAACTATCCTGAATGGCTTAAATACTCATTTGCCTTTTTAAAAAATAGCACAATTTCTGGATCTCTAAAGCCATATTATTGTACAGTACTATAAATTTCTGACCTTACAAATAATTTCCTAAAGGTCATTTCTTTACTCTTTACTTTATACAATTTTTAGCTTAAGTTGGTACACACAGGAATGGAAGAACTCTACTATAATTAAGATACTTATTTTCTTTTATTTATTTATTTATTTGACAGACAGATATCACAAGTAGGCAGAGAGGAGGCTGAGAGAGAGGAGGAAACAGGCTGCCTGTGGAGCAGAGAGCCTGTTGTGGGGCTCGATCCCAGGACCCTGGGATCACGACCTGAGTCGAAGGCAGAGGCTTTAACGCACTGAGCCACCCAGGTGCCCCAGATACTTATTTTCTAAATGTAGATCTAAAGTCCTTTGTTTCCTATCACAACTACTCATCTTAGAAAAGATGTTTTGGGATCTCAAAGATTTCAGTGATATTTCTTTTGTTCATTTTTATTTATGGTCTTATAATTTTATTAGTTAACTCATATGAGAGAGACATTTATAGGTCAAATTGTTGATTATTGTATGCTGTATGGTTTAGTTTTATACTCACCTTCCTGGTTGTTCCCAATTAAGCAAAGTGGGTCATCACACAATCAGCAAAGCAGTGCCTTCATAAACATGCACAAGGAAGACTGGCATTGAGTGTTATCTGTTTATATTTTTTACTAAAAATAATATACAACCTGGTTTTTAGCTCTTTGATCATGTTATCTTTTTATGCTTATCTTTTGAGAAAGAGAAAGTATTGCCAGAATTGTCATAAAAAGAGGCCAGTTTGATACAGAGAGAGAGAGAGACAGACAGACAGTGAGACAGGGAATATAAGCAGGGGGAGTGGGAGAGGGAGAAGCAGACAACTCCTGTCCAGGGAGCCCGAAGCATGACTCAATCCCAGGATCTGGGATCATGACTTGAGGCAAAGGCAGATGCCTAACGACTGAGCCACCCAGGAGCCCCTAGATTGTTTTTTAACTACAGTAAAATGTACATAAAATAAAATTTGCCATCTTAACTATTTGTAAGTGTACATTAAGTGCATTCCCACTGTTGAGCAACTATCACCACCATCCATCTCTAGAACTTTTTTCTCTTTCAAAACTTTAACTCTGTATCCATTAAACAACAGCTCCATTCTCTTCTTCCCTCAGCTCTGGCAATCAACATTCTATTTTCTGTCTCTGAGACTTTGACTATAGTAGGTATCTCATGTAAGTGGAAACATACAATATGTATTATTCGGTGACTGGCTTATTTCACTTAGCATAATGTCCTCAAGGTTTATGCACGCAACATTTGTCATAATTTCCTTCCCTTTTTAAGGCTGAGTAATATTGATATGATATGGCTATATCATATTTATTCATCCATTTATTTGCCAGTGGACACTTGGGTTGCTTCCATCTTTTGGTTATTGTTAATAATGTTGCTATGAACATGCATGTACAAATTTCTCAAGACCCTGCTTTTGATTCTTTTGGGTATATAGCCAGAAGTGGAATTGCTGGAGCATATAGTAATTAGATTTTTAGTTTTTTGAGGACCTGCTATACTGTACCATTTTACATTCTCACCAAGAATGCACAAGGGGTTTCAATTTCTCCACATCCTCACCAATACTTATTTTCTGTTTTCTGGACAGTGGCCATCCTGATAAGTGTGGTGATATATCTCACTGTAGTTTTGATTTGCATTTCCCTAATGATTAGTGATACTGAACATCTTTTCATATACTTGTTGGTCATTTGTATACCTTCTCTGGAGAAATGTTCTTTACTCATTTTTTAAATTGAGTTGTTCAAAGGTTAATTTTATGTGTCAACTTGACGGGGCCACAGATTTCTGGGCCCAGAAATTTGGTTAAACATTATTCTGGGTATGTTTCTGAGGGTGTTTCTGGATGAGATTAACATTTGAATCAGTAGACTGAGTAAAATAGATGGCCCTTCCCAATGTGGGTAGACTTCACCATTCCATTGAAGGCCTGAATAGAGCAAAAGGCTGAACAAGGAAGAATTTGCTCCTTCTGCCTGTCTTTGAGCTATGACATCAGTCTTTTCCTGATCAGATTCAGCCTCAGACTGGAAGTTAGACCATCAGCTCTCCACGGTCTCCAACTTGTAGATCTTGGGGACTTCCCAGCTTCCATAATTGGGTGAACCAACTCCTTATACTAAATCTATCTATATATTTCCTATTTTCTCTGGAATACTCAACTGTAGATTTTGGTACTGAGAAGTGGGGTGTTGCTATATTGAATACCTAAAAATGTGGCAGTGGCTTTGGAATTGGAAGAATTCTGAGGTACATGCTTGTAAAAGGTAAGACTGTCATGAAGGGAGTGTTAATTGGCAATTCTGGTGAGAGCTCAGAAAGGAAAGAGGAGGGCTGGAGAAAAAGCCCTCCATCTTCTTAAAGAATACATCATAATCACAAACAGAATGTTGACAGAAATATGGGCAGTAAAGTCCTTCCAGTGAGGTCTCAGAAATAAGAAACATGTTATTGGATAATGGAGAAAAGGTAATACTTGTTACAAAGTAGGAAAGAACTCAGCTGAATTAGGTTCATGTTCTAGTGTCTTGTGAAAAGCATAAATTGTGAGTGAGGAAATTAGATATATAACTTGGGTTTTTAAGCAAAGCATTGAAGGAACAGCTTACTTCCTTCCAACTGTAAATAGTAAAACATGAGAAGAGAGAAATGAATTGAAGAAGTAGTTGTTAGGCAAAATGAAAAGAACTTAGAGATGTGGAAAATTCTCGGGTCTATATTGTAAAAAATAAGAAAGCATGTTCAGAAGAAAACACCAAGGGTGTGGTGATTAAAGTGGCTGTGAACCATGGACCTCTCCACAGCCATCTCCACAGAAGCTATGAATAGAGATGGGATTTATACCAGCAGAAACACTGCCAGATGGAATTGGAGGAACCAAAGAGACTAAGACAGAATGAAGGAAGGCTGTGAACATACATTATCCTTCAAGAAAAGGAAAGAAGGACCCCAAAGGAGATTCATTAGGACTGCTACTGAGATCATTAGGACTGCTACTCCAACTATAGACCCAGAGTGCAAGGGCTGAGGGCAAGTCTGCCTTTACATTGGTTCTGCTGCCCAGCAGAATGCCAGGTAGATGGGCCCTTGCAGAATCCAGATGGCACTTCAAGGGAGCCAAAGGTGTAGGGCTGCCTTGCTGAGCTGTGGAGATGACACCACCACTCCAGTGGGTCTTGACGGCAGGACAACCACCCCAGTGGGCCCCCAGTGCAGAGTATCAAACCAAAGAGCATTATTATTGAGCCTTAAGATCTAATGGAATTTGCCTTGCTAAGTTTTGGATTAACTGTCACTTCTTCTTTCTTTCTTATTTCCCTTTTTGGAATGGGAATGTTTTCCTAAGCTTATCTTACCACTGTGTCTTGAAGTGCATAACTTATCTGGTTTCAGAGGTTCATAGCTGGAGAGAAATTCTGTCTCTAATCTCACCTGTATCTGATTCAGATGAGATTTTTTAAAAAGATTTTATTTATTTGAGAGAGAGGTGAGAGAGCACAAGCAGGGGGAGGGGAAGAGGGAGAGGGAGAAAAAGACTCCCCACTGAGCAGGAAGCCTGATATGGGGCTCGATCCCAGGACCCTGGGATCATGATCTGAGCTGAAAGCAGATGCTTAACTGACTGAGCCACCCAGGTGCCTCATGATTTCGATGAGACATTTAGATGAGACTTTGGACTTCATGCTCAAATGAGTTAAGACTTTTGGGGCTACTGGGATGGAATGAATATATTTTTTATGTGAGAAGGATATGAGTTGGAGGCACAAGGTAGAATGTTATGAACTGAATATTTGTGTAGCTCACCAATCCATATTTTGAAGCCCTAACCCCTGATGTGATGGTATTCAGAGATGGGAGCCTTTGGAAGGAAATAAGGGTTAGATGGATGTCATGATGATGTTACGGGGCTCCCATGACAGGATTCATGTCTACGTATGAGGAAGAAACCAGAGCGTCCTCTCTCACACAGCCATATGAGGCCACAGCAAGAACACAGCTGTCTGAAAGCCAGGAAGAAAGCTCCACCAGGAACCAAATCTGCCAGCACATTGATCTTGGATTTCCCTGCCTCCAGAATTATAAAAAATAAATACCTGTTGTTTAAGCTACTCAGTCTATGGGTAGTTTTTATAGAAGTCTGAGCTGAATAAGACAGGTTGTTCTTTTTCTATTGTACTTGAGTTGTAAGAGTTCTTTATATATTCTGGACATTGACCCCTTATCAGCTATATGATTCACAAAAATTTTGATGTAGATTAATTTATCTATTTTTGTTTTTGCCTGTGAACATCGGTTTTTAAAGACTTCATAGTTTGGGCTAATTATATTAAATGATTACTTTTAAGACTTTCCCAATAAATGGCATTTGGTTAAAATAAGAGATAATTAATAAAATATCTTTTTTATTATATGGAATTGGCATTAGTTTTAATAATATGCTGTTTACTCTATTCTACTCAGTTCTCTACTACAAACAACAACTGAACCCTCAAACTGAAAAGATGAGTTCAAGCATGCTCAATGAAATGATGCTAACTCAGTGCTGGTTTATTCTGTGATAAGTGATAGGGAATGCCAGAATAATCTGTAGTAGTCAAGCACACAAAAAATCAACCTCTTACATACCATCTAGCAACAAGGGGTATTCAACTGACACTTAAAAGAAGTTTCTTTGCTTTGAGTCAGACTAAAGCAATTAGATCTATAAATAGCCTGGGAAACATATCAAATGTAAGAAATTACAACAGGCAAGTAAAGTTTGATTCTTTAAAAAGGGTACTACCAGGGACGCCTGGGTGGCTCAGTTGGTTAAGCGGCTGCCTTCGGCTCAGGTCATGATCCCAGCATCCTGGGATCGAGTCCCACATCGGGCTCCTTGCTCGGCAGGAAGCCTGCTTCTCCCTCTGCCTCTGCCTGCCTCTCTGTCTGCCTGTGCTTGCTCTCACTCTCTCTCTAACAAAAAAAAAAAAAAAAAGGGTACTACCAGGTTTTTCTTCATTCCTTCTTTGTATAAATGATCCTTTTCTTATAAACAGAAGAAGCCTACAAAAACCCTTTGCTAGTCATATTAATAATTTATTGTTAACAATTTAAAAAACAGTGGTCTTAATGGTTCTTAATGGCTTAATAATTCAGGACTGTTAATGAGAGTAAACCTGCATTGCCTCATTGTGTAGTATTTGGAACAACAATTATCCCAGTAGATGCCAAGTCAATATGTAAAACTTGAAATTAACCCAATGATCTTTACATCTGGCCTAGTAAAAAATTCAGAATCCTTCGGAATCCTCTTTTCATTCTAATGGGAATAAGGTTATGATGCCTCTGGTAATCATTCGGCTAAAATTTTTTCTGGGTTTCTATCTCTTAGCCCTATGCAAAAGAATGACACTTCACTCTCAGATCTTCCCCAAGAGATAGAAATAAAGTTTCAAGTCAAATTTTCATGCTAACAAAGACAGGAAAAATACTGTCAATAAGTCTCAGTTACGATGAAAAGGAATGATTTTTATAAAAACATAGTTTGCAAGAGTGGTATACAGCAACAAACACTTGATAATTTATCATTAAGGAAGCATTCCTTCTAGCCAGGTTCTCCACTTTGAGCATGCTTACTGTATACTTCCTCTGTATCATATAGAATGGCTCATGTGATTGAGTTCGGAGGACACAAGTTTGGTAGCATTTAAATGACCATCCTGAACTTACCAGAACTGTTTCTTGGGGAAAAAAGTTGATTTATAAAGCCATTTAAATATTTATATACTTCCTAAATATCCTTTTATCCTTTTTCCTTTTAATGGCAGCAGGTATTTGTACCCTTTTAACAATATGCCCACTACTCTGTGAGTAGTCATTGTATTTGAAGGGTTGGGCAAGTCACTCACTATATCTTTTGTATTTAGGAAGTGAAATATTGACCAATCTAGAAGAATTTAAATATCCATCAAAATAAATGGCAAATCTAAGTACAAAACTGAAAGCTGAAATGTTCAGTTGATATTTTCCTAAAAGGTAATGAAAATTTACTTTTTTATTACTCAAGACAGCTCTCCAGACTTGGGTAAAAATTGGGCCAATACTGGCATATCTGCACTTTCTTAAAGCAATCTACCATTATATGTAGGTATGTATGTATGTATGTGCATATAATTGACAACATTATATTAGTGTCAAGTGTACAACATAATGCAATTTGCCATTTTAAATGAGTCAGTAACTGGATTCTTAAAACAATCCCTTTTTGAGAAACCAATTAATCTTCCTGGAAAACCAAGATAAGCTAATCTGACAAGACTAAGAATTAGAGAAAAAACATTAACTACAGAAATTCTATAGAATACAATGAACAAACATACCTCCGGGGCTGTGACCGGCATTCCTCCTCCCCACTGTCTGCCTCCTGCATAGAAAGGAAAATGATAAAAAAAATAATTTAAAACCTGAGGTCTCATATAGTATCACAACACAATTTTACTAAGCTTTTTAAAAGATTTTATTTGACAGAGACACAGCAAGAGGGAAAACAGGCATAGGGAATGGAGAGGGAAAAGCAGACTCCCAGCTGAACAGGGAGCCTGATGAAGGGCTCAATCCCAGGACCCTGGGATCCTGATCTGAGCCACAGGCAGATGCTTAACTGACTGAGCCAACCAGGCGTCCCTCATCTTGTGCACTTGAACAAATTCTCTCCAAAAATAGCAACTTCAACCAACAGGGAAGGTTGATATGTATCAGTAGAATTTATTTCTGGAGGAAACTTCAACAATAGCCAAAAAATTTCAATGATAGCCAACTGCTAATAGTTAAAAGAATTACCTTTGAAAACCAACTAAAGATGTTATGCCACTGTTATGCTACTTCAGATTCAAAATGAGTGGGCATTCTGATTGCCACCAACAAATCTCACTAAGATGTTGTATTAATAATTTTGGTCTCCAAAGAACAACCTAAACAATGAACCACTTCACAAAGCACTCATGATCAAATCACAAATAATATCACCCTCAACACAAATGCTACTAGTTATTGAGTGTTTATAATGTGCCAGGCTCCTTGCTCAACACTTCAAGTACATTGTTCTACTTATTACTTATAAGTTCAGAAGGTTGAGGGATGCCTAGGTGGCTGAGCTGGTTAAGCATCTGACTCTTGGTTTCTGCTTGGGTGATGATTTCAGGATCATGAGATTGAGCCCAGCAGTGGGCTGCAATCTTAGTGCACAGTCTGCTTGGGATTCTCTCTCTCCTCTCTCTGCCCATGCTTGTGTGCTCTCTAAAATAAATAGATAAATAAACATATAAACAAATAAAATCTTAAAAAATAATTCAGAAAGCTGATAGTACTATATTTCTCACTGATTCTCTCTCTCTCTCTCTCTCTCTCTCTCACACACACACACACACACACACACACACACACACACAGCTAAGCGTAAATATCTTCAATCAATAAAAAAGCACCGAATCATAGTTTAATTGCAATATCTCTTTTTTCTTAGTGGCACATAAAATAATTGAAGGTGTTATAACATGGCAATTTAGTTTCAATGAAATATGGATTTTACAGATGAAATTCACAAAGAGGAACTAAGTAAGTTTCCCAAGGAAACTCATATGGTGAAGCTAGAATTAAAACTGATAAAATACTGCCTCCCGGCACATGGAAGAAACCTATCATAGGTCTTCTAGGACAGACCTTCCTGTCCTAGGTTAGGTCTTGTAAGTTATTACACAAATTTTCACATACACAAGAATACTGACATAAAGGAAAAGTGAGAAAAGGTGTGAGAATTAATAATACTAAGGTGCTAAGCTTTTCCTTAAGTTTGTTCCCTGATATTTTATATTTGCTTTTTGTCACTTCGCTCTATTTGGCAAACATAAAAACTGGAGGACAAAAATAATTTCAAACAGTATGTGTACTATCTGCCACTGAGCCACCTACGTTTTTGAGTTTATCGAACCAAAACCATTTACCTCTATATCATTCTATCTCCATTCCTGGTCAGCTACTATTACTTTAAATTCTACAATTTTTATTCTCCTTTTATTTTTATTACTGATTTCAGGCATGCCTATTATTTTCCATAAAGGGAAGAATGCAGCAAAGATTCTACCCACAAAGAGAAGACAGGTTGAATGTCATAGTGCACTAAACTGCCTGTAGGGAGATTTCAGGTTCAGAAGTACCCCCTTTAGAGACCAAAAAGAAAGGTGTTAAAAGGAAAAGAACAGGGGCGCCTGGGTGGCTCAGTGGGTTAAAGCCTCTGCCTTCAGCTCAGGTCATGATTCCAGGGTCCTGGGATCGAGCCCCCCATCGGGCTCTCTGCTTGGCAGGGAGCCTGTTTCCCTTCCTCTCTCTCTGCCTGCCTCTCTGCCTACTTGTGATTTCTCTGTCAAATAAATAAACAAAATCTTAAAAAAAAAAAAAAAGGAAAAGAACTGATTGTCTCTAGAGTCAGAACTTGGAAAGTTTGCAAGAAAGAAAATGAAAAGATTCAGATAAGCAAATATAAATATTGGATTTTGAGGCCCAGGGGAACTATTATATAGAGAAACAATTTCTTGGAATGTCATTTAACAAATAGTGCTTCATTATTGTTATTACTGGTTAATTGAACTCAATTTCTGGTGTATCCTAGTATTTATTTTTTAATTGTATGAAAAACTATATAAAGGATATATTTAAGACAAATTTAAGTTAAGAGGCACAATAATACAGTATCTGTGAACACTGAACAGATAGACTAGTATTGAAGAGCTAGACTAGTACTGGGGCATCTGGGTGGCTCAGTTGGTTAAGCATCTGACTCTTGGCTTTGGCTCAGTCATGATCTCAGGGTTGTGAGATCGAGCCCCGTGTTGGCCTCTGCTCAGCATGGAGTCTGCTTGAGATTTTCCCCCCCTCATATTCCTTCCCCCTCTGCGTCTCACCCTGCTCACATTCTTGCTCTAAAATGAATAAATAAAATCTTTTTAAAAAACCCTTAAAATAAAAAGAGCCAGACTAGTACTGATATCTTTGCACCTGTGTGCTTATTACCTATCTCCCATTCTTATCCTTCTCCCAAGATGTGACTACTATTTTGAATTTTAAGTTTATAGTTTTCTTGTTCTCACTCTAAGAAAATTTCAAACATAAAAAAGGTTGAAAAACCATATAGTGAATCTGGATATTCACCATATGTATTCTACCATTAATATTTATATACTTACTGTATTGCATATTAATTTATCTGTTTGCCTTTCCATCAATCCATCATATTTTTGATGTGTTTTAAACTAGGTTACAGACATCAGTATACTTGCCATTAAGTGTGTATAATTAATTAGAATTCAGTATCAGTTTTTTCCTCTTATAGTAAAATTTATATACAATGAAATGCACAAATCTTAAGTGCACCATTCAGTGAGTTTTGAAAATGTATATATCTGTGTAACTAAAACTTCTACCAAGAAGCAAAACATTTCTGGGGCGCCTGGGTGGCTCTGCCTTGGGCTTGGGTCATGATCCCAGAGTCCTGGGATCAAGCCCTGCATGGGGCTCTCTGCTCAGCAGGGATCCTGCTTCCTCCTCTCTCTCTGCCTGTCTCTCTGCCTACTTGTGATCTCTGTCTGTCAAATAAATAAATAATATCTTTTTTTAAAAAAATGTTTATTCATTCTACTTATATAGATTGTTCCTGATTTTTGGTGACATCAATCATACCACTATAAACATTCTTGTAAGTGTCTTTTGGTCTACACATATAAGAGTGGCAACACAGGATATATAGCAAGCAGTGGAACTGCAGGGTCACAAATAAAGGTTAACATTTACAAGATAGTGCCAAATTATTTTCCAAGGAGGCTGTGCTGATTTATATGCCCACAAGGAAAAAGTTTCTTTCAGCTGATCTAAATCCTAGCCAACATTTGGAATCATATTTTTATTTTTTAGCAATGGTCTCAATTTGCTTTGCCTTGATTACTAATAAGGTTGAACAACCTTTTATGTTTATGGCCTATTACTAACTTCATGCCCTTCCCCTTATATCTAAAAGGAACAGATCAAAAGGGGTTAATTCAAATTATTTTCAGCTCTTTGGTGGATTTTTCTTTTCTATTCATTCATTCATTCATTCATTCATTTATTTATTTTAGTGTGAGAGAGAGAGAGAGAAAATGTTGGGGGGGGGGAGGGCAAAGGGAGAGGGACAGAGAGAATCCAAAGCAGACTCCCTGGAGAGCACAGACCCTGATATGAGGCTCAGTTCCACGACCTTGAGATCATCATTTGAGCCAAAATCAAGAGTCTGATGCTTAACCAACTGAGACACCCAGGTGCCATGGATTTTTATACCTTTGAGAATAGTGATGAGAGTATATGGAGAAGTAAAAAGCAAAAACTCCCTTGATGCTTCCTTAGTGGGCACAGACAGCCAATCGGTTATATCTACAGAGGCATATGCACCTTAATTAGACTTGTTCAAAGACACAACGCCAATAAGTAGTATGGTTAGGATTTGAATTCAAGTCTATCTTTCTGTTATAACCAGCTTCCTCAAAACCAAGATACCTATATCCAAAGATAGCAGGTAGGGAGGTAGCCACAAAAGGAAGCATTTCTTTTTTTCACGGCTTATAAAACAAAATAAAATAAAATAATACGCTTTGTCATCTTTCTTCTATGACTTCTACACTTTAAAATAGTGCCAAAGGAATTTTCCATTCCTTTGGCACTCACCAAAAAAGCAAGTCAGAGTAATGTTTCTAATACAAGATCCTCAACTTTGTCTTTCCTTATAAGATTAATATTACAACAGTAAGGGCAATGAACAATTTGTTTTTCACTGCTATTGCTTGGAAAAAGAAAAAAAACAACTTAGTATATATCAAGGTATTGTAGGTCTTAGAGTAAAATGGATTTAAAAGGAATGAAGAAAATGCTCAATTATGTTTTTTTTAAAGATTTTATTTATTTATTTCACAGATGGAAATCACAAGTAGGCAGAGAGGCAGGCAGAGAGAGAGAGAGGGGGAAAGCAGGCTCCCTGCCGAGCAGAGAGCCCGATGCAGGGCTCGATCCCAAGACCCTGAGATCATGACCTGAGCCAAAGGCAGAGGCTTTAACCCACTGAGCCACCCAGGCGCCCCGATTATGTTTCTTTCAGTAGAATTCATTGCCACAAAAGCAAAAATAAAACACTGCTTATTCAATAAGTCATGCAGTTATCTTGAATAGTGGCATTTAAATGGTAGCTAAAGGTAGAATGCTTACTATTCTATTCTAACAAGTTCATATGACAGATCTAACAAACTACCTGTCAAATAACTTCACACACTGTCAAGAAAAAGAAAAAAAAGCCAAATAATCAACCTGCTCAGATCATTAGAAAAACGAGGAGAAAAGTATAGAGATAGCTCTTAGTTTCTTCTTAGTGAAGGGAATCATTTCTAATGTGTAAGGAAGAGATCTAATTAATTAAATGACTAAATACATGTTTGTTGCTCTTTTTATATTGCATTAAAATATGCACAGCCCGATTGTTAATTAGTTCTTGATGCTCTTTTTTTAAAAAAAAGATTTTATTTATTTATTGACAGAGATCACAAGTAGGCAGAGAGGCAGGTAGAGAGAGAGAGAGAGAGGGGAAGCAGGCTCCCTGCCGAGCAGAGAGCCTGATGTGGGGCTCAATCCCAGGACTCTGAGATCACAACCTGAGCCGAAGGCAGAGGCTTACCCCATTGAGCCACCTAGGCACCCAGTACTTGATGCTCTTAAGAAAAATTCAGCTTATAAGCAATATGGTATGAGATTCTAAATGCGCATTCAATCTTAGGTATTCAGGAACCATTAAGTATGAACTGAAAGATTAATGTATTCTTATGAATCTACTACCTGAGCATAAAAGTAGGTTGCTAAGTAAAAGATGTTTGGAAAAATGTAAGCACCCAAGTGATATTTGGCTTGGTTATGTGACCAAGTGATGAGTAGGCTGGCGAGAGATAAGTACTGCTAGCCTTGAAAAACACTGCACTAGGTAGGTGTTAAGTACCTTCCCAAAACTTATTGTTTAAGATGTTTTTACACTTTCCATATTCTCCAATCCAAGTGGACTCATTCATTATACTTCAAAGGTACTTATTAACTTCCTTTGTCCACATGGTTTCATGAACGTGGAAAGCTCCTCTCCCCTCCCACATCTCTCCCCAGCTTTGAAAGATGGTTTCAAATGCCCGAAGTTCAAGACTTTTTTTTAAAGCACCTGATGGGCTGTCTGTCTCCCTCCAAACTTGACAGTTACAGTGCATCTTTCTTTGTTTCTTCTTTCCTTCCTTCCTTCTTTCTTTTTTTATTTAAAGATTTTATTTATTTATTTGACAGAGAGATCACAAGTAGGCAGAGAGGCAGAGAGAGGGGGAAGCAAGCTCCCCGCCAAGCAGAGAGCCCAACGCGGGCCTCAATCCCAGGACCCTGAGATCATGACCCGAGGTGAAGGCAGAGGCCCAACCCACTGTGCCACCCAGGCGCCCACTGTGCACATTTCTTGTACCACCCAGTTCTGTTTTTGGGTTACCATCGGGAGCTGTTGCTGGTTGTCTTTTGTCTATCTATAGTCCTTTAAAAAAATTTCTCTCTCTCTCTCTAAAATAAATAAATAAAATCTTAAAAAAAAAAAAAAGGAAAACTCATTAAAGGGGCAACTGGGTGGCTCAGTTGGTTAAGCAACTGCCTTTGGTTCAAGTAATAATCCTGGAGTGCCCGATCAAGTCCCATATCAGGCTCCCTGCCAGGCAGGGAGTCTGCTTCTCCCTCTGACCTCTCCCCTCTCATGCTCACTCTCTCTCTCAAATAAATAAATAAAATCTTAATTATTATTTTTTTTTTTTAAGATTTTGTCAGAGAGAGACAGGGACAGAGAGGGAGAGCACAGGCAGGGGGAGCGAGCCTGCTGTGGGACTCAATCCCAGGACCCTGGGATCATGACCTGGGACAAAAGCAGACACATAACCAACCGAGCCATTCAGGCATCCCCCAAATTTATTTAATATGTGGAACTTAACTCACACACTTCTGAAAATTTCAGAATTGCTACACTGTCTTTTCTATCATCAGAGATTCAACTCTTTGGGGCTATTTGGTTTTATTTTTTTAATACATATCTCATACATTTAATTAGCAAGTCACATTTTTAAAGAATAGTTGTTTTAAAATTTGTGGGAAAATAGTCATCTTGTACACAGCTACTGAGAGTATAAATTGGTAGAGGTACTTTGGTGGGAGATGTGGAAATATTAATATTAAATATATACCTATTCTTTCATATCAAAATCACATTTATACGTATCACCTCTAGGAAATATTCAACTATTGGGCACAAATGCATATAAAGAATATCCCTACAACGTGGTCAATAATAACCAAAGGAAGAGGAAATCTTTCTGAAGTCAACTAATATCTGTACACACGGGCCTGGCTAAATAAATTACACGACATTAATCTATGGATGCTATATATGCAGCAGTTCAAAAGACTGAAGAACTCAATGTGTTGAGGAAGATCTCCAAGACATATTAACCAGAAAGGAAAAAAAATTGCTTAACAATATAAAAGTATTTACATAAACAGTAAAATGAAGTATGTATTACTTTGGTAGTATAAGTATGCTTTAAAATACAGACTCCTGGGGCGCCTGGGTGGCTCAGTGGGTTAAGCCTCTGCCTTCCGCTCAGGTCATGATCTCAGAGTCCTGGGATCCAGCCCCGCATCGGACTCTCTGCTCAGCGGGGAGACTGCTTCCTCCTCTCTCTCTCTCTCTGCCTGCCTCTCCGCCTACTTGTGATCTCTGTCAAATAAATAAATAAAATTAAAAAATAAAATAAAATAAAATACCGACTCCTGAAATATATTATCCATACACTTGAGGCTACTTGGTTTTAAAAAGCAACAAGTCCTCCTGTGTTCTGAAACTGTTACATCTGATAAGCACACAATATGAAAATTTTATAGGGTTCTTAACTCTGGCTCCCTTTATAACTTTTTTAATAACAAAAATCTCCAGGTCTCAAGCTTACCAATTTTTATTCCTTAGCTTTGAGGTGGGGCCAGTGGTGTGCTGGGCTGGTTAGTAGGCTCATGAGAGCCAATTGTTATAGAATCTTGTGACATTCACACATTGGTAGCTTGAAATTGGCCATGGTGGGAATATTTAGCAGGAAAACCAGAAAATACTACAAACAGCCCCCATCCAGAGAACCGGTCTTTAAACATTTACCAGTACACCACGAGGTATGTAGCTCAAGAATGTATACATTTAAAAAGCTTCATAGATAACTAACAAGCAGTTAAAAATAGAAAATCTTTATCTTTTTTTTTAAACCTTTATCTTAAATGTTGGGAAAAATATTAAAATGCCTGTGGTATACATAGCTAAGACTCCCTCAATGTAACAGTGCTAGGTACCAGGGAGATCAGTGATGATGGGAATTAAGCTCTCCAAAAGCATCTATTTGTCCCTCTTCCTAAACTGCAAGGCCTATAAGGGGAGCACTATGTTTCCATAGTGACAGTCATGCTCAGGAGATATTAGATGCATTAATAAATATTGTCAAAGATATCATAACCTTGGTATCACAACTAGGTATCACAACCTAGTGTAAGTGGCAGAATTAGGAATAAACCTTAAGCTAATTTCAATATATCAATAAACCTTAGGCTAATTTCAATATATGCCTCATCTCCATTAAATTATTGGCCATATCCTTGGTCTGTCAGTCCAAGATGATTTCTTAAAATGGGGTGGAGAGTGAGCAGCATCTACCATAAGGTAATAAGACTATGCCTCTGTGCCATCTTTTGGGTCTCCATAATTTAATGTTTTTTCATGACTATTATTCATTTGAGCTGCCCTGGGGTAAATGGTATACAGGTATGATTAGAGACTTTTCAGCTGAAGAAACTACCTCATGAGAGCGTGATAATTTGTTCAAAGTAACCTAAGAGTAAGCAGCGGAGTCAAGATTCTGTCCGATAAGGTCAAATGTATCTTCTGCCAGAACAAGCTGCTTCTCTTGTATCAAAAGAATACTCTGGGGGGGCACTGATAGGGGCCTGATCCCAAGACCTTGTCTTTAAATTCTACTCAAATGAAACTACTCAAATGAAAATCCACATCTCACTCACCACCATTGGTCCATTTCCTTCTTTGTAGCCTGAACCCTCCATATGGACACATGGGCTTATGTTCAGCCAGGATATAGTGGTACAACTGTACTAATTGTTTAAATGTTGAAATACTTCTATACCAGATGATAAATAGTAGCTTTTTACTTCCTCTCAGAATGTTTCAAGATCCAATAACAAACACGATGATGCCTGGCACAGCAGAGGATTTCGGGGTCTTCCTCCTGCCTATTCTGATTGGTTTATAAATGTACCATACTAGTTGCTAAATATTTTGAATATCATCTCACCTACAGCAGATCTTTTCTGTGCTCCAAACTTTGATTTAAAACTTCTAGCTCTGTCTTAGATTCACCCTGGAAATAATGCCTGCATGCCCCTTTCACCTATATCATCTCGCGTGTGTGTGTGTGTGTGTGTGTGTGTGTGTGTGTGTATCCTGCTAGCCACACTCCAATTGCTTAGACTGCCTTTTGGTTTTAGTTTCAGTCCTCTGTGACATATGATTACCATGCCTCCCCAAGGAATTTAAAAATAGGAAAGGCACTGATAACATCTGGGGGAGGCTTAATAAAATCTGATTATTAAAGTTTCTCTTAATATTAAATATTTGAATTGTTTATGGATATACAGAATTAGAATACAATTAACCAAAGCTACAACCTGAAACATTATTCGGAGATAAGACCACAAAAGACTGAAAAGCCAAAGAAATCTTGAGAAAGAAGAACAAAGCTGGAGGTATCACAATCCCAGAGTTCAAACTATACTACAAATCTATAGTAACCAAAGCAGTAAGGTAGTGGCATTAAAAACAGAGACATAGATCACTGGAATAGAACTGAGAGCCCAGAAATAAACCTACTCTTAAATGTCAATGTGCTCCTACAACAAAGGAAGCAACAATATACAATACAATATTGAAGTTCCTTCAATAGATGTTGTTGGGAAAACTGAACAACTACATGCAAAAAATTGAAACTAGACTTGTCTTGCACCGTACAGAAAAATAAATTCAAAATGGATTAAAGACCTAAACGTAAGACCTGAAACCATAAAACTCTTAAAACAGGGAATAGTAATCTTTTGGACATCAACCTTAGCAATATTTTTCTGGATATGTCACCCAAGGCCAGGGAAACAAACAAAAATACACAATTGGGACTACATAAAACAAAAAGCTTTTGCAGAGCAAAGGAAATCATCAACAAAATGAAAAGGCAACCTATTGAATGGAAGAAGATATTTGCAAATGACATAACCAATAAGGGGTTAATATCCAAAATATATAAATAACTCACAGAACTCAACACCCCAAAATAATACAATTAAAAACTGGGCAGAGGACCTGAATAGACATTTTTTTTTTCCAAAAAAGATTTACAGATGGCCAACAGATACATGAAAACTTGCTCAACATCACTGATCATCAGGGAAATGCAAATTAAAGCCACAATGAGATCATAACCTACACCAGTCAGAAGGCTAGTATCAAAAAGATAAGAAATAAATGTTAGCAAAGATGTGTAGAAAAGGGAATCCTCCTTGTGCACTGTTGGTAGGAGTGTCAAGTAATGCAACCACTCTGAAAAAACAGTATTGAGGTTCTTCAAAAAACTACAAATAGAAGTCCTATATGATCTAGTAATCCCACTTCTGGGCATTTTTCCAAAGAAAATAAAAGTGGTAATTTGAAAAGATAAATACAGACTTACGTTTATTACAATGTTATTTATAATGGCCAAGATATGTAAACAACCTAAGTGTATATCAGTAGACAAAGAGATAAAGAAAATGTGATACTCGGGGCGCCTGGGTGGCTCAGTGGGTTAAAACCTCTGCCTTCGGCTCAGATCATGATCACAGGGTCCTGGGATCAAGCCCCACATCGGGCTCTCTGCTTAGCAGGGAGCCTGCTTCCTCTTCTCTATCTGCCTGCCTCTCTGCTTGTGATCTCTGTCTGTCAAATAAATAAATAAAATCTTAAAAAAAAAAGAAAAGAAAAGAAAATGTGATACAGATGTAAAATGGAATACCACTGAGCTGTAGAAAAAAAAAAGGAGATCTTGCCATTTGCAACAATATGGATGGACCTAGAGGGTACTTTTTTTTTTTTTTAATTTGACAGACAGAGATCACAAGTAGGCAGAGAAGCAGGTAGAGAGAGAGGGAGAAGCAAGCTCCATGCCAAGCAGAGAGCCCGATGCGGGGCTCGATCCCAGGACCCTGGGATCATGACGGGAGCTGAAGGCAGAGGCCTTAACCCACTGAGCCACCCAAGCGCCCCGCTAGAGGATATTTTGCTGAATAAAATAAGTCAGAAAGAGATAACAAAGCAGACAAATAAGATAAATGAGCAATAACAACACAGAGAAACACTTATAAATATAGAGAAAAAACTAAAGTTGCCAGAGGGAAGGGGGTGGGGTGATAGGTGAAATAGGTGAAGGGGATTAAGAAGTACAGACTTCTAGTTATAAGATAAATAAGTAATGGGGAAGAAAAGTACAAATTAACATTGTAACAACTTTGTACAGTGACAGATGGTAATTACAGTTATCTGGTGAGCATTTCATAATGTATATAACTGGAGAATCACTAGTTATACACCTGAAAGTAATATAATATGCCAACTATACTTCAAAAAGCAAGCAAGCAAGCAAGCCAGCCAAAGAACACATGCAGAAGGGTAATGAACGCTGATTACCTACCAAATATTACTGAGCTAACAGCATAATTTTTTCAAGTTTTCCAAAGTCATTTTCAAACCAAGGAGTTGAAAAACCAAGTCCTGATACAGTCAGGACTCTGACCAAAAAGAAATTAGAATATTTAAGACACAGATGTACTGCTAAGACTAGTTTGGTTAGTGGCAAATGCACTGCCATTTTGTTTGTACTCATATTTAAGTATAGACAATTAGCTATTCAGTCATTAACAGGGGAAAAGACAGAGTCAGGATATGGGATATCTTTGGCAAATAAATAATCAACATATTCACTAAAAACTGCTAGAGTCCACAGGGGACAAAAAGAAATGTGAGACAGTACCATAGTCAAGGAGTTAATCTGGCTATTATATTTGATAAGTGTATACAACAAGTACAGTGTAAATGCATGGCACAGGAAGTATATTTCATGGAGTTCAGAAGAGAGATCTCATGGTGGGAATAGTGTTCACAGGAACTGAGCTATGAGTCCAATCTTGACAGAAGCGTAAGATCTGAAGAGGCACAGAGACCAACAGGGCATTTGAGACATGAGCAAAAGGAAGAAAAACAGAACTATGTTTAGCACTGTTGGGGGTGGTGGTAAGGGGACCAACCCAGGGCTTGCCTTGATGTGAGTTGCAAAAGGCAGTGATCTAGGCCTGATCCCACGGGGACGCTAGGGAAGGTATTTATCAGCATCTTAGAAAATGGAACAAAATTATAAATATATTGCTTTGGTGGTAATAAAAATTCTCTAAGGAAGCAGAGGTCAAAATTTGGAAAGCCAATCAAGAGAAATGAGGCACTCTTCCTAAAGCCAGAGAACATTGCTCAATATAACCATAGATCTCCACTAGAGGGCAGACAAGTCAAGGCTTATTCTGTGGTTGAACCAGAGACACTGCATCCACAGAAAATACTGAGAAAACATGGGGTGGGTGTTTAAAGAAGACCATTTTCAGTGCTTTCAAACTTGAACAGAGCCTTTAGCTAGTATAAATCTTTCACAGAATAGGCTTCTGTGGTATAAAATGCTTCTTAATTGCAAAATGGACCAGGAGAAGTTATACATTAGGAACCTGGCTTAGCTGTCAGGGACATGTGCTTATTCGTCACAAACATAGCTCGGATGCCAACAGCAGCACTCATCACTGGTTACCTTACTTCAAGCTTCCCCTCCCATCTCAGGCACATCCTAACCACCACTCATCCAATGACTAACAATCTGTATACCAGCTGGACCATGATTTCAATCTAGGTTCTCCTTTTGGTCAACTTAAGATCTGCTTGGTCTTAAGGACTCATCCCTTTAAAGTCAGAGTGAGGTGAGTTAACCAGACAGAGGTTCTTATATGTACATCTGACTTATTAGGCTGAGGGGTTGTCATATGGGAGTGTTGGTGGGAATCCTCAGGTCTCACTAACATAGCATCAATACTAACTTCCAAATAAAAGGGTTGAGAATGCCACCAAACTTTTTAGATGCTAAGACTCGATTTTACAAAGTACCTGAACACTTCTTCTGTTTTGATCTCTTGCAAAATGTCTGTCATTAAAGATGCAAGGGCAGTAGTAGGTTGACTTTCTGTCATTAGCTGGAAGTAGTTTTCTTCCACTCTTGATCAATGTTAGTATCACAAGTATTTTCTTTTTCCTTGGAAAATGACAGCAGTTAGTGTCTTTAAAATGATAACATTTGGTTTCAGATATTAGGCATTTCAGCCGCAGGTAAATTTTGCTATCATGAAATTCTGGTAGTATCTTCAACAAGCCAGGCCACTGTGTATGTTAGACTTGGTATACTGTTCTCTCTGCCTATAATACCCTTCATTCTCCTCTTCCCTTGCCTAATTCTACTCAAGTATAGTGGAACAGATCCTTCAACAAAGATGTCCCATTTTCCATGCTGTAGATTCACTCTTCAAACATTATTTACTATATATAATTTAAATACAATAACGTAGTAAAATTCCTAGCACAAGAATATTCATAGCCGTACCTGTTGCATATTTTCACAGGGTCAATCATTTCAGAGGCTTGCATAACAATTCTGATAAAAACAAGAATGAATGGGGCAATATTCTCAATAACAGGAATTAGTGACCTAATCATCATTCCCTTCTTTTAGGAATGCAATCCACTTATTTTATTTTCTGGGAGTGGTAATACCTATCTCTAATTCTTACAGAAAATAAAAGGACAAAAAGGCTCATTAAACTGTGAGCTTTTTGAAGACAGGGACCATGTTTTTTCTTTATATCTAAATACCTGGCACATAGTATTTGTCTTGTTTTTGTTGTTGTAAACATCTTTATTGAAATATAATTCACATACAATACAATTCACCTATTATTTTTTAGTATTTTCATATGGTTGAGTATGTTCTTAAGTATGTGGTCACACACTTTAAAACCATGCCATATATTCAAATATAAAATGATATACACAGAGAGGAAAATAGTAAAATAAAAAAAAGTCTAACAACAAACTGAGAAAAATAATTTCACCATATATAAAAAAATGGATTAATAGTTTCAATAAACAAAGAATTCTAATGAATCAACAAAAAAAGGGCAGAAATCCCCACAGAAAATCGGGCAAAAAGAATTCACAAAAGAGATACAAATGGGCTGAAAAGGAAGTAAAAATATGGTTAGCTTGAAATTAAAAAAAAAACAACACAAAAATCCAAATAAAGATGCTGTATTGTATTTTCACTATTAAATTATTTAAGATAAAATTAATTAATAATGTGCAATATTGTCAAGAGGTCATGAAAATGGGCAGGGTTTTTTTTTGCACTCTCCATCAAGAGCTTTAAAATTGTTCCTATTTTTGACTTTATAGTTTCATGTCTAGAAATGTATTCTACCAAAAACAAAAACAAAACAGAAATATCCCCAAAGATTTGTATACAAGGATACCAAATGTGGAGTATTCATAATAGCAAACAAGTCGTAAGCTACCTTAAATGTACAAAGACAGGAGAAGTTGGACAAATTAAGAAATTGCTAAACAAGAGAGTTTTATTAAGACCTAAATTTATATTGCTTACTTAAAATGAGAAGATGATCAGCATGTGAGAATTACTGAAAAAAAAAAAAAAAAGCAGATTTCTAATGGGATGTGGGTTATATGTGGTAACTTTCTTCTTTATAATCATTTATATTTTCTAAATTTTCTACAATGATCATGTATTATAATCAGAAAAAATCCTTAAAAATGTGGAGTAAGGTCATGGGAGAAATATACAGATTCTTATTCTTTTTCTTTTCTTAATTAGATGTCTTCTGATATTAGGTAGAAGATTACACATATCATCAAACCAATGTTTTAAAAGAGACATAATTAATAAGTTGGAAGATCAACCAGTAAAAGCCTCTATTGGCAGGTGGCTACCTGAGTAAATGACATGCTCTTTTCTTCCTCTTTGAACAGCAGCTTCTCCTGCTATAGCCATGTGAACTCAGCTCGAGTTCACAACTCTTCCCATTCAATATTCTTTTTCTCTAGAGCCATGCTTTTTAAACTGGGATACAAGTACTCCAGGGTCATGCCTCAGTGTGGTAGGAATTAACTGAAATCAAAGGATGAATATAAATCACATTCTCAGGGCATCAGTTTTACTTGATTGGAAGTACTATTTTTAAATCTTTTTTCCTTTTAAGCGTGGGGGCAGGGAGGGGAAGAGAGAATCTTAATCAGGCTCTACACTCAGAGCAGGGTCTCGGTGGGGCTCAATCCCACAACCCTGAGATCATGATCTGAGCCAAAATCAAGAGTCTGATGCTTAACCAACTGAGCCACCCAGGGAACCCAATGGTAATTAATATTTTTAACCCACCGAGCCACCCAGGCCCCTCCCCCTTCTTTTAAAAAAGATTATTTATTTATTTATTTGACAGAGAGAGAAATCACAAGTAGGCAGAAGTAGGCAGAGAGGCAAGCAGATAGAGAGGGAGAAGCAGCCTCCCTGCTGAACAGAGAGCCTGATGTGGGGCTCGATCCCAGCACCCTGGGATCATGACCTGAGCCGAAGGCAGAGGCTTAACCCACAGAGGCACCCAGGTGTCCCAATGGTAATTAATATTTTTATAGCAACAGAGATACAGACATATAAGCAAGGAATCTGAAGTTAACCATGAAAATTCAAATAAATCTTGGGCTTATAATAGACTCCTTTAAACTCTGTATACCCAGACTGCCAGAGGTTTCCTATTCACTCTCTTCTGCTGTTAGAGAAACTTATGGTGGAAAGATTTGAGGAGTAACTGCAGAGGACTGATGTGTGCAACTTTATTTACTTATGTATGTATGTATGTATGTATGTATGTATGTGGGCATGCATGCATGTATGTATTTTTACATAGGCCCTACACCTAATGTGGCGTTTGAACTCACAGCCTTGAGATCAAGAGTCATATGTTCTACCAACTGAGCCAGCCAGGCACCCCTTGCTGTGTGTAACTTTAAAATAAAGCTTGTGTGGGACGTCTGGGTGGCTCAGTAGGTTAAGCATCTGCCTTGGGCTCAGGTCATGATCCCAGGGTCTTAGGATGGAGTCCTGTGTGGGGCTCCTTGCTCAGTAGGAAGCCTGCTTCTCCTTCTGCCTGCCCTCCCCCTGCTTGTGCTCTCTCTCTCTCTAATAAATAAATAAAATCTTTAAAAAATAAGGCTTGTGCCTAATATTGAGCAATTAACATATAAATTAAATTCTGGGGAGTATAGTTAGTTAATAAATATGAAGAGAAGATCAGATGCTAATGACTCCTTATTCTAATTCCTGATTCGATCTCTAAGACTACAGGACAGGCCACTTAACTTTATTTGGTGTCCAAAAACAAAAGACTGAAAAACGAAAAGTGGTGAAAAAGTTGATTGAGTACAAACTACCTGAAAGCCTCCAAGCTTATTGAAGTGAAACAGAGGTACTAAAGTGAAGAAAAAAATATGAAGTTATAAATCAGAATGTGATCTAATTCCCAATATAAGTGAGGCCTACCTAGTGATCCTTGCTAATACACTGAGTATCATAAGGAATCCAATTATTAATAGTCTTCCACAGTTAACACACCCCTGACTTTATTTTATTAATGGAAATAAATGACAGAGGAAAAAAATTGGCAACTTATTGCAGGAAGCTTTTAATTACACTCACAGTCCTCATTAACCTTGACAACCCACCAACTTGACTATAATAAGAACACCTCCCCCACTAATATAAGTCTAATTAGAACTTAATGATTATAAAATGCCATTTAAGAGAAAGGTAAAATCTTATGAGAGAGAATTATTCAGTCATCTGAATTTCCCCTCTAATTTGTTAAACATCAGAATCATGTATTGTCAATATTTAGATTATCTAACCCACGTCAGAAGCTTCTTAGGTTACTCATTCTTATGTGCCTATTGTTTTTCATTAAATATGTCTTTCATTTCATTAAAAATGTCGCCCCATTTTCCCTTCCAACCTCATTTTTACTTCCCTAAGGCTCCTATCTATCTTTCCCTTCCATTTTGCATAAACTTCTATATTCTAAACTCTGGGAAAATATTATTGATGCATCTCTCCCACCATCCTCTCACCAGTTAACAGTCTAACACTGAAGAAACTTAAGTTATAACCAACTTTTCAATACAATCCTTTTCTTCTTCCATCTACAGGGAGTTAGGGATAAACTTCATCAGTGATGTTTTGGCTCAAAAGAATCCTGACAATCGAAGACAAGTAACTGCAGGAAGTCTGTGATGATAGAGTCAAATTAGTTTGCTAATTATCCTGTTATCTATTAGTAATGTATTCTTCTAACTAGATTTTCCCCTCAGAACTGAATAGAACTGGGGAGGAAACAGGAGATAAAAAAGGCAAACTATAAAAGGCAAGATGGGCATACCTGATAGGAAGCTCCTTCCCTTATTTACATATTCTAGTACAAAAAAGCTAAACTGAAAACATCTATCCTCACTGTCATTAGATATTTCTTCTTGAGAAATTAGTACAGCCCCAATAGGGATTTAGCTATATGTGAAAATTCAAGAAACCAGTAAAAAGCACCAGCAATGCCATAAGAATACAACTCATGGAAGCAAAAGCAGTTTTAAAAAGACAGTCCCCAGAGAATATCCTGGTCAGTAGACACTCTGAAGCAACCACCAAGAAATATTTATTACTTCCCTAATTTCCTGGAAACATAACTTTCCTGATAAACAACGCCTTGAACATCCCATGAATAAAGTACCCAAGACTACTGAGTAAGTTTTGGTAAAATGAAATATTGCAAGCTACTATTTCACATAACTTAAAGTCAACAAAAACTATGCAATAAAATATGGAATAAAATAGTAGCTATAAAGTATACTGCAGATTAAAAAAAAAAACTCAAACTATCAAAGTAAATTGAGATGGCAGACAGAAATGCATTCATGCTGGGGTGCGGGGGTGGCTCCAACAGTTGAACATCAGACTCCTGGTTTCATTCAGCTCAGATCATGAGCTCATGTGTTGTGAGATGAGCTCTAAGTTGGGCTCCACGTTTGGTGGGAAGTCTGCTTGAAAATTCTTTCCCTTTGCCTAGCCCCCTGCCCCTCACTCACATGTGCACACTTTTTTTCTCTCTCGAATAAATAAATAAATCTTAAAAAAAAAGTGTCCATGCTATACATTCTGCAAGATTTAAGAGACCAACCATAAGAAAAACTAGGCCTTGAAGAAAATCAATAGTGGCTTATAGTTTTATCTATGTGTATGATATGAACACATGTACATAGTCATCTCCAATCTCAAATAAGTGCTTCCACAGACTGCACCATGAAACTGAATTTTTATAAAGTGGTCATTTCCAATTTTCACAGCTTTTTATTTATTTATTTATTTTTAAAGATTTTATTTATTCATTTGACAGACAGAGATCACAAGGAGGCAGAGAGGCAGGCAGAGAGAGGGGGAAGCAGGCTCCCTGTGAAGCAGAGAGCCCAATGTGGGGCTCTATCCCAGGACCCTGAGATCATGACCTGAGCCGAAGGCAGAGGCTTAATCCACTGAGCCACCTAGGTGTTCCAATTTTCATGGTTTTGAGGAGTCACATAACTGAATACTCAGTATGCACAATCTAATGGCAAGTAAACAGCTATTAATAGTTACATCTGACAATTATGAAAGCTATGTAATATATTCAGATCTGATCCTCAGCCTGCAGAACAACTGTGCTGCATAGATAACTTAATAACTAATCAATGGTGGGTTCATAAATACTTATTTCTTGGCCTGTATAAGTCAAGGATTTAGCACAATTCACATAAGTAAAATATAAGAAATATTAAACATTATTTCCACTTTTGAAACTATTCTATCTTATATGAACTAGCCCCATGACATTTTCATATCAGGGGACTGGTTATACAAACTAATTAAAAAGTTATGGTTCTTTTCCTTATATTGATTAAAATAAACACCAAGCCAATAACAGTTACATTTATAATGTAGAGAGGCCAAGGTAAATATTCAACTTTTTTTTCCATACTTCACTTCAAAAAGCTTGTGTGAGAAAAGCAAAATCTGTTTCTATATACTCTTGACATTCTTAGATTCTTCTAAATGAATCCACCATAGAAATATGGGACATGATGCTTCAGACATACATGCCCATTTATTTAAGAATTGTCTCATAAGTCACTCTAGTCTCCAAGTATAGGGCTAGGTGTCAGGGATAAAATAGATACAGTCCCTGCTTCAGTCTGATGAAGTAATCAATCAAATAATCAAAAATAAACTTTAACTACAAGTAGTTGGGAAATAATATAATATTAAAATTGTTCATCATGCATACATACTGACTGCACATCTCAGGTCCCAGCTTTTATGCTGTTTGCAGTAAAAATCCTAATTTCCTTCTAAAACTTATTCCTCAAGGCTTCTTCCATTCCTCATCATTCATTTACAGAATAAAACAAATTTAAATAAAACATTTCCATCGAATTTCTGATATGAGTGCTGTCATAGAGACTACCTCACAGGCTATTAATGTAGACTTTGGATTTTAAATCATAAAGAAGCCTATGAAAAACTAGTTGGAAATTTTTTTAAAAATTACAACAGATATGAAATTCATATTAGACTGAATTCAGCCCATTGCCACCTCTCTCTTCCAACTGGTCCTTGGACTATGCAGCAGTTTCTGCCTCTGCTATTGGGGGGAACATCAACTGTAAGAACTCGAGGCACTTTCATTTTTCTCTTCTCCTATACCATCTACAAGCATCTGAAAGAGTCCATTCAGAATTCAAACCACTTCAAGTTATCCTAGGGATATGCTTTAGTCAAAAACATATTTTGCTTTGACCTTCTTACATCAAGGACCATGTTCCTGCTTTTTAGGAAGAAAAATCATACAAAATCCTAAAGTCTCTGATCTCCTTCGACTGGGTATAAGCTCTCCTTTCCTAAAGTCCTATTCTTTCTTCTTGCATTTATCTTCTTTCTTCAATTATAGTTACATATATTCACAACTTATTAATTAAGAGTAAAGGACCTAACACATACTCTAAATATTTACTGAGTAAAATATGAAAGCAAATTATGAAAAAAAAAAAAAGCTTCTAGGTAAGGAAAGGGAAAATGAGTAAAATGGACTTCACAAAAATGAAAAAACCATGGAAGGGTAACATTCTGGTCTATTACATAGCAATAAGGACATAAAGCAAATAATTAGCTGACCAAGGTAATAATAACCCAAGAATACCTAAATGTGTTATACCTAATAAACTTTGGAATTCATGGTGATAAGAAACTAGAAACAAGAGCTAAATAATAACCTGGGTCAAATTTGTAGCTGAGTAAATGGAAAAGGTCTCAGATAGAACCAGAATCACCAATGCCCTTTCATTGAATGCATCTTGTCCTCTGAATTCAAAGATGCTGCTACCTCAAACACAGTATTTACCACATACCACTATTTACCACATTTCCTCATATGCACAATCAAGGAGAGGTAAGAAAAGGAAAAAAAAAACTATTATTATTATTATTTTGGAGGGGGAGGACCAGGGGAAGGGGGAAAGAAACAATCTTAAGCAGGCACCATGCCTAGCGGGAGCCTGACACAGGGCTTGATTTCACAACTCTAAGATCATGACCTGAGCAGAAATCGTGTTCGCCGCTTAGCCATTGAGCCACCCAGATACCCCGAAAGGGAAAAAAATTTTATTTCCATTTTACAGGTAGAAAAATAACTCAATGTGCTCTGCCTGTGAGAATATTTTGCTCTTCACACAAGCTGGAGAGTCCAACACAGATACTGACTACAATAAATAAATTAATGTGTGTGCGTGTGTGTGTGTTTAATTTTTTTCTTAATAACAAAATATTCCCCAATATTTTGGTGAAAAAATTTTATACAACTGCCTTTAAAGTCTAGGACTTGGGCATTTTTTTTTAAGTGTTCCAAGATTCATTGTTTATGCACTACACCAGTGCTCCACGCAATATGTGCCCTCCTTAATACCCACCACCAGCATGTTTTATGTAGCATGAACAAATGGCATTGCCTCAAGAAGACATGATTCAAAATGTCCATGTTTGCAGAGCTTATCGCTACCTATATTATACATTTTGCAACTACTGTAGCATCCCTGATGGTTATGACCAAGGCCTCTGTTAATTTCAAGAGTTTCATATTGATCCTACAAGGCTGCAAATCAAGCTTTTGTTCAATCTGTCCTTAAACCATTTCCTCCTACTTGTCTGGTTTCTCTATTTTCAGAGAGCAAGGCCTGGTTAAGGGATATACCCTACTGTTTAGGCCACATAAGAGAAGTTGTCATGGGCAAGGCCAGAGTGCTTACATAGTGTCTGAGTTTTAAACATCTGTCATTATAGACTTTGTCCTGCCATATAATATGAAACAAGGCAACTATAATTTGGTCAGAGGTCACAGCCTTAAAAGCAGATTTAACTCCTGTATGGTAAACCAGGAAACACTGCTGTTTACTTCTAGCCTGTAAGGTTAATACTGAACTAGAATAACTATGTATACTAAATATTTTAATAACCTCATTCTGTGGACATTAGTGCTTTTAGATGTTGTACCAAAATATTTCTTCACCTGAAATATTTAGAAAATTTTAACATAGAAAAATGTATTTCATACAAATATCAAATCAGATGGGCTGTAATAACACATAGCATCAAAGTCTTAGTGGCTTAAAATAGTAAGTTTCTCATTTATACTACATGCCCATCTTAGATTAGTGGAGATTTTACTCCATGTTATCTTCACTCACCAAGAACATGACTGGTCACTATGGCAGGGAGAATGGAATATAAAGAATCAGGCATCAGCTCTTAAGACTTAAAGCCTTCCACTTAGAAGTGGCAAAAGTCATAAATTTCATTTGCTAAAGTAGTTACATGAGCATTCCCAACTCCCAAAGAAGTATAATCCCCCATTATCTAGAATAAGGAGAACCAGAAATATTAGCAAAAACATATGACTATCAT
The DNA here is from genome assembly GCA_003697995.1 of Taxidea taxus jeffersonii. Taxonomy (NCBI): domain Eukaryota; kingdom Metazoa; phylum Chordata; class Mammalia; order Carnivora; family Mustelidae; genus Taxidea; species Taxidea taxus. The sequence goes on along the minus strand of ML102296.1, from coordinate 15,892 downwards.
AATAATAGGTAAGGATACTGTATTATACAAGACGCTTTTGGTTACAAGCAATCTGTAGATTGTAGATAAGAAAAATGTAGTAGTTAGGTAGTGGTGCACAAAACTGGTAAATCTAAGGGGGGTGAGAGATCAGAAATGCAATGGTGTCATTAGGTCTTTATATTCCCTTCTCTCTTTATGGACTCTGCTTCCTTCTTAATCTTGGGCAGACTGTCTCCACGTGGTAGTTAAGATGACCACCAACCACACCAAGCATATTATCATCCTCTTAATCAAAGAGTCCAGAAAAAAGAACTTAATCCTTTTTGCCACAAGTATCTGTATCTATATCTTACCATGACCCTGATTGGCCCCGCTTGGTTCACATGCTACTCTGAATCCACCATGGAATCTAGGCAAAGTGGGTACCTTGACCAGCCTGACATGGGTCTATGGACATATGACCATATGACTGTCCTAGTGGTAGAAAAGCAGGGCCAAGGAGTTGTCAGCACCGCGGAATCGTACAGAGTAGAACAGACAAGCTCCCAAAAGAAAAGCAGCAGCTATCTTGTGAGAGAACTCTGTTATTTCATTTCCTTCATCACACCCCTAAACCGTGATGACATACCTGAGATTAAATAAACTCATGTGGTCTTGGCTTTCATACAACAATGGCTTTCATACAACAAATTATTGCTGATGTTAAGTCAGATCCATTGCAAAAATATACCAGGAAACACATACAGGTAAATCCTGGGACAAAATTTCTTTAGGTTATTTTGCATACGGCTTCTTTGAGTGTATGTAAATCCAAGCAATTAACAAGAAAATGTCCTCTTATTCAACGAATGCAATGGATGATTTTGAGATACCCAAATGAATAACATGACAACATGATTACTACGTTTACAAGTTAAAGGGTGAAAGAAGGGAACTGACTTCCCAAGGTCACAGATAACCTAGTCGTACTAGGATTTGAACTCAGCAGAGGCAGAAGGGGAAATGGTCAGGAATTATTAGACTGTAAGCTTTATAGGGCAGTGCTTTTTGGTTTGGTTCACAGATGGATCTAGAGCATTCAGAACAATATGTGGCATATACTAAGTGGTTGATAAAAAAAATTGTGAGGATTAAGTTCCTTTTCTTATTTTAAGTAACAGTCAATAGAAATAAAATAAACTTGGTTTTCTCATTGTTATTCTTGTAAAATCTGGGTAAACAAATTTCTACAGAAATCAAATGCTCAGCTCCCAGGAAGTTCCAGGTAATACATATTTGCAACTTGGTACATTCCTCAATGTAGCTTCTTGAAGCTGAGCCAGACAAACTCAAAACAAGGACAAGGAAAACAAAACAGAATGAAAGAGAAAATTTTAAGAAATCAACATTGCTACAGCATCTATATATGAACATTTTTCTAGATCAACATAAGCCTACGCTGTTTTAGGTTTTAGCAGTAATGCTATATAATGCATTGTTTAATACTTTTAAAGAAGGTAGTTACATATGGTAAAACCTCTGGTTATCTTCCTGCAATAGCTGTTTTTGGCCAGTCCCTTCTCACTCAACACCCTCTCCACTGCCAGAACGATTTTGGGTCTTTCTTTATGACCCAACAGAGGAACAGGAAAAAAAAAAAAAAAAAGCTATACAGGTAGAGCCACCACGTTGGACAAGAGAAGGAATGAAAAACAAAGCTCACTTTCATTTTTAAAATGGAATTATTCACCATCTGTGAACCATCTCACCACAGGAAGTCTCTGACAAATTCAGTAAGTAAACTTGATTGCAGAGAACTCTCATTGACTGCATAAGAAATGTTCAATTTTTTCTTTTGTAGCACTTGGCAACAAAACTCTCTTCAAAAATCTTGCCCTGTTATGTTCTCAAGCTAGAAGGCAAATTTAAACACAAAGACTTTCTGGGCAGGGTCTGAATTCACTGTAAACTTTTAGAATAGATTCCCGTCTACCCCAAACTCCCCAGGATTCTTAGGAAAGATGACATGCTTTAGCCACTCTCCCTAGTTTCACATAATGGACCATAGGCAGAAATGTATAATTTTAGAGAACAGGCTAAAGATAGCAAAAGTCAGGCAGTGAGAATTTCTATAAGCATGTGATATGGCAAACTTTAAAGTAAAGAGAAAACACATTTTCTGTGTACTAATTTCTTAGAAAATATTAAATTGGAAGATCCCAGTTTCCAGGCCTAGAATTACACCTCACTGAATAAAGAAATCAATGGCATTTAATTCTTTTGTGGTGCTGGAACAATCTATTTTGGAAAAGCAGTTTTGGGGGAGACATTATTAACATCTCAAATACTGTCAATAATTAACCTTGATCAACCTGAAGCTTTGCTCAGCAGTCTAATTACACACACTGGTTACCTAGCATTGTGGGAAACAGAGAAATACAGATGTTTCCAAGCAACTAACTACATTCTGTTGAGTTTCCTGTGTCAGATCCTATCACTGGTATTTGTGGAAAAACCAGCTTCAAAGCAAAACCATAGCTAGGATTAAAGCAAACAACCATTCCTCAGCCTCCATTTCCACCATCTTCAAATGACATTTGTAAAAGTAAACCATAAGTGTGATGTTTCCTTACCAGTTGACTAGGCCAGATTCCTATAGTCCAGTGGTGATGACTAGGCAAGTCCACCTGTGACTTTTGGATGGAAAGCTACTCCATGGACCACCAAGAGTGGGTGGTTCTCAGAGGAACAGATGAACCTTTTTGCAAGACTGCTAAATTATATATAACAGTGGCTAACATTTATTACAGGTTTACAATACGCCAGGCCTTAATCTAAGTGTTAGCAGACATTATCTCATTTAATCTTTACAATAACCCCACAAGACAGGTATACTATTTATTATCTCCATTCTTCAGATGAGAAAATTGAGACTTAAGAGATGGAAAGCAACTTATCCAGGGTCAGACACTCTTCATCACTACACCATACTGACTTTTTATCAACTTTCTTCTTATTAAGAGCTCCATCCCCCAACAAACGAGTTAATTAAATCAAATCACAGGGAAAAAAAAAAAAGCCAAAGATAGCCAGGACTTTGTTTTTCTGTACATTCTCAAGAGGCAGATCTTTTAAAAATGTTAATTGATTCTCTCCCCCGCTGAACTTTCCAATGGCTTCTTACTGTCCAGGGTATAAATACCGAGATCCTTAACTTAGCTAACAAGAATCTTTACCAGCTGGCCTTTGCTGACTTCACTAGCATCATCTTGCATTATTTCCTCCCTTATCTTCTATGCTCCAACTTTACTGGCCTTCTTTTGGTTCCTTGAATATAGGTTTCCTCATCTGTTAAGTATTTCCTTCCCCACCCAACTCTCTAGTTGACTTTGACTCATCTTTCAGAGCACAGCTCAAAACACTAGTTCCCCGAGGAAGCCCTCTTTTGACCACTAACCCTTAAGGAGGTCAGGTCCCAGCCTGCTAGATTCTAAAGTATGGTGTATTTTCCTCTTTTCAGAATCCATCAGTTATAATTTAAAAATTCAGTGCCCAATTAGCTGTTTAATACCACTTTTTCTACTAGAATGTAAGTTTCAAAGGGAGGAACCATGTCTGTCTTAAGCATCACTATGGGCCCCACAACCAGCACACTGTCTAGCATATAGGAAGTATTCTGTACATATATGTTGGCTGAAAGAATAATGAGAGAAAGGTAACCATATACACAAGAAATGGAAACTAAGGTCATGCCCTTAAGGTATAGGGATCAGGCAAAGAAGTGTGACTATAGTCAGCGAAGGAAGTACCAAGGCCAGTTCTGCTCCACTTCTGGTATTGTGCCTAGCGCTGTTCCAGGTTAAGCCAGTTTAAATAGTTCAAGGTCGAGCCATAGAACCAGACCAGTGGAAATGGAGAAGGAAATGAATGAAGAAGAAAATGAAGCAGTAGTCCTTTAAAATATACTTAATGAGAGATGGAGCTGATCATAAGACCTGGACCTAACTCACATGGTAGAATTTAAATTATTATGACACAGCAACATCATATTTGATTATGTGGCTTTTAATTGGTATTTACTTGTTATATGTAGCTCATAAATGGAAGGGCCATAAGTTCTGAGTTCCAGAATTGCTTAATATAGCCCTGACTGCTCTGTAGTTCACTTTTAAGACATCTAAAAATGGCCCTGGTGGAGGTCTGCTAGTGTTAAAGAAGCTCTTTGAGAAGGGAATAAAAAAAAGTTATATTCCAAAAATTGAAAAGACACCCCCACCCCCCATGAAGATCACTGAGCACTTTCACAGATATAAACTGTACACTAATCAGTTCCAAGGCTCCTCACAATAGCCTGGAGAGATTCAGGCTTAAATGAAGCAGAAAGGTAAAAGGTACATATGATAGTCTTTTTATCCCACATATTAATTTAGGGCAAATACAGTATTTCCTATCCTCTCATCTTTAAGACGACAAGTAAAAGACTCTAGAGACCCTAGCTTAGCTGGGTACTGGATTACTTGATTTTTAAAAATCTAAAGTAAATTTTAAAAAACCCACAGTCTTTAAAATATGAATAAGACAACTGTAATATTCCAAAAGCCCTTCAGATCCTCACCATTTGAATGAAACCCCTTATATTTAAGGCCTTTTCTGTGTGTTTTAATTCCTCTTTTTGGTATTTATTTATATAGTTTTTACATAGTTACAATCAGAGTATACATGTAAATTTTGTTCATTTTTATTTTAAAAGATTGTTTTATTTTTAAGAAATCTCTACCCCCAATATAGGGTTTGAACTTATAACCCTGAGATCAAGTCACATGATTCATCGACTGAGCCAGCCAGGCACCCCAAATTTTGTTCATTTTTAAACTTGTCATATGAAGCAAAGGAAAGGATTATTCCCTCCTTGTATCACATTGTACCTAGCACACACATCTCCATTATTCTACTTACACTACATTCTAATAATCTTATTTAGATATGTCTCCTTTTCTAGGCTGTGGGCATTTAAGGAAAGGAATTGTCTTCTTTTTTTTTTTTTTTTTAAGATTTTTAAAAATTTACTTGACAGAGAGAAACACAGTGACAGAGGGAACACAATCAGAGGGAGTGGGAGAGGGAGAAGCAGGCTTCCCGAGGAGCAGGGAGCCTGATGCAGGGCTTGATCCCAGAACCCTGGGATGATGACCTGAGCCGAAAGCAAACACTTAACGAATGAGCCACCCAGGCATGCCCTCTTTTCTTTCTTTTAAGATAATTGTGGAATGAATGAATGGTGACTATGAAATTCTGTTCTACCCCTCTTTTTAATTATTTTAGTATTTTTAATTTTTTTAATCTTTTAAAGATTTTATTTATTTATATGAGATAGAGTAAGGATGAGAGGGGGAAGGGTAAGAGGGTGAAGCAGACTCCCTGCTGGGCAGGGAGCCCAGTGCGGGACTCCATCCTGGGACTCCAGGATCATGACCTGAGCTGAAGGCAGTCACTTAACCAATTGAGCTGCCCAGGTACCTTATTTTAGTATTTTTTTAAAAGGAGGTAACACACGCATATGGTACACAATTCAAAAAAGGGCAATATGGTAAACATTAAATATGTCTCCATCTCACATCTGTTCCCTGAGCCAACAAGTGCTTCTCCCTAAAGACAACTGCTCTTTTTAATTTTTATATATATTACCAGATACAATCTAGGCATATTTAAAGATCTAAATATATTCTTTTCCCTCTGATTTTTTTTCATACAAATGATACACACATACTGATTTGCATCATGGGGTTGTTTTTTTTTTTAAGATTTATTTATTTGAAAAAGAGAGATAGAGATGGGGAGGGGCATAGGGAGAGGGAAAGAGAGAGAATCCTTAAGGAGACTCCCCACTGAGCGTGAAGCCTGAGTTAGGGCTTGATCCCAGGACCGAGATCATGACCTGAACAGAAATCAAGAGTCATGTGCTTGGTATTTTAAGAACAGGAGATAATTCCATAGTAATTCATATGGAAACATCTTGATGGAACATCTAGGATATTCTGAATTTTTCACTATTACAAAGAATTTTGTAATACATATCCTTGAATATATGAAATTTCACATATATAGGAAAATTTCTGGAAGATAAATCCCTAATGAAATTTTTTGAGCAAATGCTATGGACATACAGAATTTTGATAGATATTTCCAAAATGTCCTCCAAGGAGGTTATTCTAATTTGCAGTCCACCACCAATATATAGCATTGCTGCTTCCCCTCTGTCCCTGCCAGTACAACACAAGATCACATTTTTTTGATCTTTGCCAATCTGATGGGTAAATAATGGTATTGGTTAAGAGGACTACTGAATGTTTTTGCACATTGTGAAGAGCCACTTGTATATCTTTCTATGAAAGCCTGTTAATTTCTTCTGCACATTGTTCTGTTAGGTTTCTGATCTTTAAAAAAACTATAGAACACATTATGTATTATAGAAATTAGCTCTTTATCACATGTGTTGAAAATCTTTTTCCAACATGTTGTCTTGTGACTTTGTTTATAGGATCTTTTATTTTTTATTTTATTTTTTTTAAAGATTTTATTTTTATTTATTTGACAGAGATCACAAGTAGGCAGAGAGGCAGGCAGAGAGAGGAGGAAGCAGGCTCCCCGCTGAGCAGAAAGCCCAATGGCAGAGAGAGGGGGAAGTAGGCTCCCCGCTGAGCAGAAAGCCCTATTCGATGCCGGGCTTGATCCGGGGCTTGATCCCAGGACCCTATCCCAGGACCCTGGGATCATGACCTGAGCAGAAGGCAGAGGCTTTAACCCACTGAGCCACCCAGGCGTCCCTGTTTATAGGATCTTTTAAAGCAGAATTTTTGGCTTTATGTATTTGAATTTATCAATGTTTTATTTTATGGTCTCTGGGTTTTGTGTCTAAAGGCTTCAGAGTTAATATTACCATAGTTTACTTAACCATTCCTTTTCTCCTATTATCAAATATATTCACTAAAATTTTAGTACTATTCTTTTTAAATAATTTCTTTAGAAGAAGTTTTCAAAAATTAGATTTCTATGTCAAAGAGTTTGGACATTATTATAACTTTTGACTGAACTGTCAGATGGCTAGGATTTATAATCTTCACCAATATAATCATCAAGTTAAGATATATACATGAATATCATGCACAGATCTTTTCCAAACATACATTTATACTAGCACTATTCAAATCTACAGTTAGACTCATAATCCAGGGTTTAAGAATTTGCATCACACTTCTGCAGATTCTTAGGCTAACAAGGCTAAGAACTGGTTATTTTCTGGGAGGAAAAAAGAGTAAGTGGACAAATTCTTCTGGAGCAAAGGGGGAATTAAGAGGACTCTGCTGAAAAATTCCGAGAAAGCAGCTTGGCAAATTAAGCATTGCAGTAGAGTGAAAAGAAGACAGCAGCATTTAAATTCAAGGCTGTATTTCACCGTTTACTTCATTCCTTCCCTTCCCAAGAGCTGAGTGTCCCTTCCTTCCAACATTTTTTCCAAGTATCTTGAGGTTCTAGCCACCATGTAACATTTCTCAGTCAGCTTCTTCCTTTAGATGTCTGCTGCCTGGCTCCTGGATCAGCCCTTCAAGTTCTTTAAGTTCACATAAGGCCAGGAAATAAGATGTTGATCCAAAGTGGAAATTCCAGTTCCAGCCAATGCATGCCAAGAGAGCACTTCCTCATGCAAATGTACCTAGTACAGTTATAGCAGAGATTTCCAGATCTTTGGGGCAATGTCTCTCTCTCATTTGCTGAAACTGATATACCACTTGCAATATTTTTGCTACCCCTTCTCCTTGCTGCCTCCTAGGGCATTTTAGGAGGAAAGAATTATTATTATAATTTCATAATCACAAATTTTATGATGCTCCTGGAAATTTGGTATAGTGTCATGATAGGAATGCTTGTCAAACCAGACAGGAGAGTCACAAGCCTGGGGTAGATTCCAAGCACATATCTGACAGGCAATATAGCTTGGTGAGCAGAGCCTTGGAAATCAGACTTGAACTTCACTACTTAATAGATGTGTGACACTAAGCAAATCCCTGAGCTATTCTGAACTAAAATATCACCCTTAGAGAGGCCCTTCTTGACCATCCTTCATCTAAATGGCTATTCTGCCTTGTTATTATTATCATTTCCCCATCTGTATTTTTTCATTGCACTGTCACAGTTTACAACTGAATACTTATTTTTTATTAAGTATGTTCCCCTGTAAGTTCCATTAAGGATGGGGTTTGACTTGTTCACCACTGGATACTCATTGTCTAGCATGGTACCTGCCACAGAGTAGACTCAAATAACTAGAATAAATGAGCTCAGTTTCATTATCCCTAAAACATTATGCACATCAGAAATGTAATATGAGATAATACATGTAAAAACATTTCCTACAGAACCAGGAACATGGTTAGTGTTCAACAAATGTTAGCCATTATTTTAGTTATAGTTCTCAGCATGGCCTTTCTAGCTCAATTTTCCTAACTGTAAAGTGAAAGGAAAAGTTACTAACCCTTCTCTACTGCCAAAGTATGCTGTAAAATTACACAAAACAAACAAAAGGCATTAGGAGGAATTCAGAAGATAGGATCCATTAAGATTAAGAATTTGTTAAATTTACAACTCTCCCACGACATTTGTCTTAATCAGGGCCACCCACTGCTCTCTCCAGGGTTAGCAGTTCTTGCCTAATAGTCTGAAATTGCAAATTCACTAGGACTTCACCCCAATCACTGAGTAAGAAGCAAATTAGGGTTGAGAAGGACTGTGCTTGAGTACAACAGTGGTAGCACTCCAGAAATTCATAGAAAGAATGAAGAATTAATCTGGCTATAAAATACTCCAGTGATATATCCAGTTGCTGGTGATATGTACTATCTAACCTCTTGAAACATGGACTTGATTGTTACTAAGCTACCTCCTCTTTCCCTAAACTTCTGTCAACAGTGTGTCTTTACGATATCCTAAATTCAGTCTTCAGATGCCCCCAGATCTGTAATCTTATAATTCCTCCCTAGAGAATTTCTAAGAAGCATGATTCTCAACATTGGCTGCATGAAGTACTACCTATGGACCTCTGTAAAGAATAAAGATGTCCAAGACCCACTGAATGAGAAAGTTGCTAAGGTGAGATTTGAGTCTCTCTACGTTCAAAAAGCTCCACAGATTATTCGGTTGCAAAAACAGAGCTGAGAACCACTATTCCATTTGCCCCTGATCTCTTAGCACCAGAATAACAATACCATTCAAGAACAAAGGCAATACAGCATAAGGATAAAAGCTCAGAGTGTCACGCAGACGCAGACTCAGACTCACTCAGACTCGGCTGTCACTACCAGCATGGTCACATACCTCTTGCAATCCTGTTTCTTCAGCTTTAAATGGGAAATACTAAAAGTATTTAACCTCAAAGACTAGGATGCAACACTAACTTGCATGAAAATCACCTAGAATGTCCGGCAAATAATAAGTGCTAAATATATTGCCTTGCTCACCTTTCAAAGGTAAATTATTTCCAAACTACAATCTAAAAAAAAGTTTGGGGGCACCTGGGTGGCTTAGTCATTAAAAATCTGCCTTCGGCTGGGGTCATGATCCCAGGGTCCTGGGATCAAGCCCTGCATCAGGCTCCCTGCTTGGCGGGAAGTCCTGTTTCTCCCCCTCCCTCTGCCTGCTCCTCGGCCTACGTGTGCTTTCTCTTAATCAAATAAACAAAATCTTTTTTAAAAAAAAGTTTGTAGTCTGTATAATTTTATTAATTGAAAAACTGTGAGTCATGCCATCTTCTTATTTTCTTGCTTTCCTAAACCAAAATAAGCGACAAGTACACCTGAATAGGTCCTGCCTCAGATTATGAAAGCAGGATAACTCAGCTAGTCAGAGCTTTTATTTGGCTCATTTTATAAATTAGGCCAACCTGTTGGTGTCTGCCTGTGGTTGTTTCACTGCAGCATTCTGTATCCTTGTGCCAGGTATCTCCAAAATATGTCTCTGGTCAAAAGAAGGACCAGAAGTTGAACCAATATAAATCTAGCCCAGGGGAAAGAAAGCATAGTATGCCTGAAGCATCATTTTTAGATTCCACTACCCAAGGCATTAAATATGCGCAACTTGCAAATCACTATGCTAGGCACTCTGGAGAATACAAGGATGTATAATGGCTCTTCAATAGTCATTTTACAAATTTAAATAATATATTTTATTTATTTTTTAAATATTTATCGGAGAGAGAGCATGCACTCACATGCAGCAGGGAGGGGCAGATAGAGTCTTAATTAGAATCCATGCTGAGCATGGAGCCCAACGCTGGGTTTGATCTCACGACCCTGTGATCATGGCCTGAACTGAAACCAAGAGTCAGAGGCTTAACCACGTGTGCCACCTAGGCACCCCTAAATAATATATTTTAGAAGTGGCTGCAAGTTACTCATGTCACAAGGCAAATAAAGGATGGTAAAGAAAAGATGGTCAAGATGTCCATTTTTTCCTCCTCCTCCCCTACAGAGTTGGACAATAAACTTAAATTGTGCCTATGGACAACAGTGGCACTGTTCTGGCTCTGTGGAAGAGCTGGTGACACCAGGGAATCCTACATCTGCCCTTGCTCTCTATGTAGCACAGAAAATGTGCCAGGCCCTCTAAGTACCTTACATAAGTCATCTCATTTAATTCTAACAACTCTCTGAGACAGGTATTATGATTATCCCCATTTTACAGATTGGGAAGTGAGGCTTAGAGAAGTGAAGTCACAAAGCCAGGAAGTAGTGGAGTCTGAATCTTACGCCTGAGCTCTTTATTACATGATGCTGAGCCCTGATTCTGGGGGCCAAAGAGGGTCATCTAAAGAGTGCAGGCGCATGCTCACATCAAAATCATATGGTCAAGAATTCATGATAGTGGTTACCTTGTGGGTTGAGGGTGATGATGGCTGGGAAGGTGAATAGTGATTAAAAGGGAGAAAGGGGGGTGTTGGCAGAAGGGGGAATTGGTGGAGGGGAGTGGTAATATTCAATTTCTTGATCTAGGTATGGGTTACATAGTTTTTTGATGTATGTGAAAATTCATTAAGATATACATAAAAGTGCAAGATAAATGCACTTCTCTGTATGTATATTTTATTTCAATAAAAATATAATATACAAAGTCTACAAGTGATCTATAATATTTTGTGTTTATGCTAGCTCCCAGTGTTACTGACACAGGAAGAATAAGTCTTCATAACCTCATGGAAAGCCTGGTCCTTAATTGACACAGGTTCACTGAGGATTTGGATCACCAAATTTCAGTATCCCACTCCTCTTTTTTTTTTTTTTAAGGATTTTATTTATTTATTTCACAGACAGAGATCACAAGTAGGCAGAGAGGCAGGCAGAGAGAGGGGAGGAAGCAGGCTCCCTGCTGAACAGAGAGCCTGATGCGGGGCTGGATCCCAGGACCCTAGGATCATGACCGGAGCTGAAGGCAGAGGCTTTCATCCACTGAGCCACCCAAGTGCCCCTCTCACTCCTTTTTTAACAGAAGCCTAGCCAAGGAATTTCACTGAATAAAAGTTAAATTCATTGTAACTGAGTTATCAAATGCAAAGTCAACTCTTAGGATTCTAGTCGATGTCTTATTTTGTCCATTCTTCAAGGAAACATGTTACAGACGGTGCAGACTGGAGCTCTGCTTCAGGTGGTGTAAAAATTAGCAGAGCTAGTTAAAACAGTGGTTTTTTTTTTTTTAAGATTTTATTTATTTGACAGAGATCACAAGTAGGCAGAGAGGCAGGCAGAGAGAGAGGAAAGGAAGCAGGCTCCCTGCTGAGCAGAGAGCCTGATGCAGGGCTGGATCCCAGGACCCCGGAGTCATGACCAGAGCTGAAGGCAGAGGCTTAACCCACTGAGCCACCCAGGCACCCCTAAAACAGTGGTTCTTAATCCCTCACTCATATTAGAATAATCCTGAGACTACTTAAAAAAATACCTATACCTGGGTCCCACTCACAGAGATCCTGGTTTAACTGGACTGGGGTGAGACTCTTATTAAATTATTTTAAAAGGTCACCAGGTGATTCTAATGTGCAGACACAATGAGAACTACTGGGTTAAATGATAAGGGTAATTCGTAAAATAGCCTTTGTATACCCAAGATTACTACAAATCTCATTTTTCCTCAGATAAGTTGCTCAAGAGGGTAAGATTTTTTAAAAGAAAAGTTGAAAATTGTTTTTCATTTGTTCTTCTAAGATAAAATAGTTAAGCTATGCTTTCTGATTACATCTTACTCTGGAACGAAGAAAAATAAGTTTGACATCACAGGAGGTAGATCCTCTGTGTCATTTCTTCAGTAATGGTGACCACAATTATAGAGGTCATTCCAAGTCATTCATTTACTCATAGCCATGATAATCTTTTGTGAATTCTTGTTCGAATTTCTTCTGCTTATGGTGTGACTCTCCTTTTCCAGAGAAAGCAGTGAGTTTTGTTTTCTTTTTTTTAATGATTAATTAAGTTATTCATGTGAGGTGGTAGTGGACCTCTGTTTAAATGTGTACATCATTTTGATGTAATTGTTTTCTAGGTGGGTCACCTTTGGAAAATATTTCACTATAGTTTTATATTCTATACTTGCAAGCTGTTTCATGATAACTTGCTACACTGTCCTTTGTAATTTCATATTTTGTAGAAACTCATTCATTATAAACTTAGTTCATGTAAAATAGAAACATTTTATACTCCAATGCAGTGTTTACCTTCTTTGGGTCAGCTCTGAAATATCTTTAATCTATACATCTATATCTAATCTGTTTTAAATTTTACTTGCAGTTTAACTTGCAAAAAACCAACCCCCCAAACCAAACCAAACCAAACCAAAAACAATTTACTCATTTAGATCAGACTCCTTCCAAGAGAAAAATAACTATGTTTTTTGTCACCAGCAACACTTTTATCCCGCTCTCTGACCAGGTGCCCTAATCAGAAATTGCTCTGCTATGCAGCAGAGGTGATGCAGAAGAATTCAAATAATCCTCAACTCCAGTGGGACAGCTGTTTCCTGCTGGCTAACTGGTCATTTGGAACACATAATAAAACTCACATCTTAGCAACAAATTTTCATTTTTTCCCCTTTTTATTTGTGTATGTTGCCCAGTGAAATGGTATCTCTGCAAATGAGCCTGAAAAAAGGAAAAAAATACAGTACTAAGAGCTGAATGAAAGAAGATAAATACAAATCATCAGAAATGACCAGATGCACACACTGTCGGCCTCCATACCATCACCACCTTCCAGCCTGCTACTCTGGTTATCATTGTATCGGTAGGTTGATCCACAACACCCAGTTCAGTGTGTCTGTTCACAATCTCTAGAGTCTTACAGAAGTAGATTTAACAACAAGAGCAGTTTTCCCCTTTTAAATATAGTTCTACTTTCTGAGCTAATAAATCATTGTTTTGATCATCCCATATACCACATTCCAAGACTTAAAATACACAAGAAAAACAAGCTGCTTCAGAAGAATTCTAAAGAGTAAAGTCCCTTCTATTTTCAACCCATGGATAGGCTGGCTACTCAACAGCAGGTCTTGAATTAGGGCTTGCTTATCTTAACTCTAATAACTTTTTACAATTCTTAAATCCTTTATCTTAAACTAAGTGAGGTTAAACATTCTCTCTTCCAAAGCCATCTTCCTACTCCACAAAATGACTACACCTGAAAACTTCCACAGAAGTTGCCATCTAGGATACTGCTATGTTCTGAGACACCTGTTATGCCCTAGAAAAGAATCTACAGTTAAAAACGTAAAGAGGGGTGCCTGCGTGGCTCAGTGGTTTAAAGCCTCTGCCTCTGGCTCAGGTCATGGTCTTGGGGCCCTGGAATTGAGCCCCTGCATCAGGCTCTCTGCTAGGCGGGGAGGCCGCCCCCCCGCCCGCCTCTCTGCCTGCTACTCTGCCTACTTGTGATCTCTGTCAAATAAATTTTAAAAAATCTTAAAAAAATGTACAGAGCACTGGGTGTTATACGCAACTAATGAATCACTGAACCCTACATCAAAAACGGATGATGTACTATGTATTGGTTAAATGAACTTAATAAAAAAATTAAAAATGTAAAGTATGCTAAACCAAATCTTACATTTTAGATTTTCCTTTCTGTCTGCTTTCTTCATATTTGATTCAAGGGTAGGCTTTTCTTTTTTTCTTTCTTTAATAACAAAAGGCTAACATTCTTTCCTTTCACTGGGCTAATCAAACAAAATGTTTTGATTGCATGGAAGGAGAATGCATTCCCTGCAAGGATTTAATATCCAAGCAAAGGAATGAAACAGACCACAAAAAATAGTATGACCACCTACATGTGTACCTCCTGTTTGGTAGGCTGGGAGTGGGGTCAGATAAGCAGGGAAAGGAGAGAAAGAAATTGCTGTATTTACAGGAAATAAACTAATGTAACAAGAATTTCCTGACCTCCAGGCTGGGGAAGATATAGTAATGAATCCACTTGTTTCTAGTTGAACCCCCACAAACATGATAATTGGAATTCCAGCTCACATAGAGCTTTTTCTCCTTTAAGGCAGGACAGCAACAGGTATGAGGATGGGTAGTGGAGATGCTCAGGAGTGCCAGTGGCAACTGCAGCCACCAGTACCCCAACCTGCTTTAGTCACTGCCTACATTCTTTCCTATCTGAAGCTGAAGTGAAACTCCTGCAGCTAGGGCCAGTATCTTCTTCCTCTGTGACTTTTTGCCATCACCCTGCTCCTGGGCAGACCGTCCCCTTTCTCATTATGGAGGCATCCAACAACCCTGTGCACAGCAAAGGGAACAAGAAACTGCTTCTATCCTTTATCTGGTTTCCATGGAAGCTGAACAGAACCAGAGAAGAGGCAGAAGCCTTTCTACACTCCTCCCCTCTCTTCCAAGAAAGCCCTAGGAGATCTAAGGGAGTCAGCCCTCTTCCAGAGAGAGCTACCCCTTCTTTGCCTCTAGCCAAGTTTCCTTCCACTCATCCACATATTTCTTTTCTTCTCCACAAGTATGGCAGATAAATGATTTTCTCCTCTCCTTTTCATGGCTTTCCATGAATACCCATAAATGAACTTGTTTAAGCATAGAGTATACAATTCTCCTAAAGGTCAATTTAAAAAAATCAGCTTTATTGAGGTATAACTGACAAATGAAATTGTTAAGATTTTAAAGTGTACATTATGGTGATTTGACATACATATACATTATAAAAACATTCCCCCCATCTGCTTACTTAATATATTCTTTACTTCTCATATTTATCTTCCTTGTGTATGAGAACATTTAAGTTCTGCTTTTTTAGCAATATCAATTATAAAATGCAATGTTATCAACTATAGCCACCATGTTTTATGTTAGATCTTCAGACCTCATTCATCCTGTAGTTGAAAGTTTGCTGTTAGGGTAGATTCTATACTTTATACCTAATTTCCATAGCCCTGGGACCAGCAATTGGTACATGACAGTCAATCAATGCTTGGAGAATGAATGAATGAATGAATGAATGAGTGAATTAATAAACATAGCCAACAGAAGTTCATAATTTTTCTATCCTCAGATTGAAGAGAAAATTCTTCAGTGACTGACTTTGTCTCCTACTCTTTTTTACAACAGTTAACTTCTATTATCAAATAGTTATCAAGATCCATTCCTTTGGATACATTTCCTTCCTCAAATAGTTATCATACCATTTCCTTTGAAGAAAATTCAAACGGGATTTCTACTAGTTTACTCTCCAAAAAATTTTGTTTTCAAGTTTAAGCCTTCACACTGGGAAGGAGCTCTTCAAACTCTTTTAAGGTGAGGATGGGGATGGGGGAGCTAAGGGAAAAAAAAAAAAAAACATATAGGAAGTACTCCCCAAGCAAACAAAACAGGAGGAGAATCCAATACCTTTTTTTTTTTTTT